>JAWDGP010001251.1:0-22500 GCA_033675545.1 Elysia crispata | reverse complement strand
CAGCCCTGTCTAAACAAGTCCCAGCCTTAACCATACACAAACTGGTTTAAATATGTCCTAAACCAGCCCTGCCTAAACAAGTCCCAGCCTTAACCATACACAAATTGGTTGAAATATGTCCTAAAACAGTCCTGCCCAAACAACGCATGCTCTCCACCCCTGCGGCCACAGTCGCTTCGGGATATCCGGTACGAGTGACCAAAAAAAAATTCTGTTAAAAAAAAATAACAAAAAACAATTATAACTCACTAATCTCGCAATGAGCTTATTCCCACCTAAAAAGCAAATCCTGGCATTTCCTTTCTACTTTTTTCCCTTCCCAGAAATCGTAGAACAGTGCGTGCGCCTAGCAGTTTATGCGTTTGTTTACATTTTAAACTTGTGTCAGAAGTATCCCAGTGGTAGGCCTTTACGGGTTCACTGTCCAGCACAGAGGCCGTGACCCCTTCACGCTTCCTCATAAATTATTCTTATCTTTTCTTTCTTTCTTTCTTTCTCTTTTCTTTTTTTTTTAAACTTAGACGTTGCGCGAAATAAAAAAAAAAAAAAAATGTTTCCATATCGCTCGTACAAGACGTAGTGCAAAAAGGAAAAATTATCTTCAGTACTGTTTGAAGACAAACGCATACCAACCCTCTTTGTCCATAATATTTAGCAGGACCAAATTACTTTATAGGACAAGGTTTTACAACAATAAAAAAAAGGGGGGGAGGGGTCATTTAGAGAGACGCATTGATTACACCCCTACCGCAAAATACAAACTTATATACACACCTACACACACATCCCACTCTAACACATCTCCAAGTATGACGCTGAGATTTTACTGTAACATTTGCACTGCCATTGTGAGACTTCATGAATCCTTTGTCACAGATTTATTTTATTTTTTTGCTCAGATTCTTAAAATCAGCTGCAACCATGATGCAATACCATGCCCATTTCATTATTCTGACCGTTTCTAACCATTATTGGCATAGAAATTAAAAAACAAATGGACTTTAGTTAGCTGGGACTAATGGATCGCTCCAACTTTAGATGTTTTATTTGAACAGATAATTAACACCTACATCCCTATGCAATCGCATGCCTTAACCTATATATTTTTTGAATGACTAGAATGACGTAAATCTTCAACCTTAATAACCCTTCTGAGAGTTCATCGCTTTTCCTAGCGCGAATCTCAGCCTCGTTTTAATGTTAGAATCAATAAGGACCACCTATCCCACCATGCCTCCGTGGCCTTGATCTAGATCTATAATTATAATCATCTTCAACTTAAAATTCCTGTTGCTCATGACGTCATCGGTCACAACGTTATCCTTGTCGGGCTTGTTTCTCCTCCCCACCCAACCTATCCTTCCTCTCCGCCTCAAGAAGACGGAGGAAATGAGTGATTGTTCCTCCTAGTACTTGTCTCTATTGAAAGCATTCATTATTTGTGAGACGGGGTGCTCAAAATCATGATGGAGTGGGTGAGTGGGGGTGCTCAGAGGTGAGTGATATTGTGTTGCTGTCGCCTTAATTAAATGTCTCTCAAACACATTTCCAAACTCTCCCTTTCTTTGGGCTTCTTTACATGTCACCACCACCACCCCTCCCCTCTCTCTCTCTCTCTCTCTCTCTCTCTCTCTCTCTCTCTCTCTCTCTCTCTCTCTCTCTCTCTCTCTCTCCCTCTCTGTCTCCCTCTCGCTCTCTCTCTCTCTCTCTCTCTCTCTCTCTCTCTCTCTCTCTATCTCTCTCTCTCTCTCTCTCACTCTCTCTCTCTCTCTCTCACTCTCTCCCCCTCTCTCTCTCTCTCTCTCTCTCTCTCTCTCTCTCTCTCTCTCTCTCTCTCTCCCCCTTTCGTCTCATTTGCTTTCTCCACCTCTAATTGTTTTAATGTCCATCTATCTCTTTCGTCTCTCTCTCTCTCTCTCTCTCTCTCTCTCTCTCTCTCTCTCTCTCTCTCTCTCTCTCTCTCTCTCTCTCTCTCTCTCTCTTGAACAAATACCCACCACTTTTCCATTCAAAACTTTCTAGTCCACCCCCCCCCCCCCCTCTCCCTCCCCAACCAAGAAAAAAAAGGGAAAAAAACTCTTTTTTTTTTCATTTCCCACTCCATGGTTACAACCATATTTCGAAATAGTTTTAGTCTGCTGCTTGCTTCAATATTGTTTGCTGTTTGTTTGTTTTGTTTTTCTTTTTAATCTGTTTGAAAGTCTAGCGGGATGATGTCTTCCCATGCAAACTATTATCCATTTACACGTGGTCTTGTTTTCAACCTTACGCAATCCGCTCGCATCTCGTCTAATCAATAAGTTTCCTTGGGCACACAGTCACGTTCTGACATTTAATATGAAAAAAAAATAATAAAACCCGGAAAAATTGCATCGGGTTGAATTCAGCAACTGACAGCATCCGTGCCCGCTCGACAACGGAACGATCGCGCAGTGTGACACAACATCACGTTCCTCGAGCGACAGAAGAACTAAAAAAAAAAAAAGGATGTAACGATTTGCGAGCTAGCTATAAACACAACAGAACAGCTTAGCTCAGTTTCTAGCGCGCATGATTGTTGGTTAGAGGTCTGCCGCTCTGCGGGTCGAATCTTGCCTGGAGAAACTGCAATGTTTCAAGTGCCTCACTGGCTATTAAAAAATAAATCAACAAATAAAGTAAAACAAAATAAAATAAACTTCTTTATGCTTATCGTGGGTTCTTTTAATTTAAATTTATCTAATGAGGCAAAACAAAAAAAAAAAAAAAAAAAAAACAAGTAAGTTGTGCCGCAAAGAAAGTAGGGTAATATATATTTAGTGATGTCAGTCTACATATGTGTACCCGGCGTCATCTAGCGACAATGATTGTGTCCTGTGAATAAAGTCACGTAGCGCAATTTCCGAAACAACCAAATAATTTCTCAACTTTGGTGTAGATGTGCGCAAGATGACTCAGCCATGAACGATAAATTAAATAAAGAGAAAAGGCTTCATTATACATTCAAATCCACGTCTCTCCGCCCAGTAAAGCAGTACCCTCTATCTCACTAGACAGGTAATACTGTTCGGCCCCCCCCCCCCCCCCCCCCACCTCCCTCTCCCAAACACGGCCTGTTTTCTAGTTTTCTACCACCTTTCTTCAGATCCAAGAACACGGATTTTGGGGAGAAGAGGTGATCAGTATTCATAAATCATCTATGCATCGTTTAACAAGAACAACAGAAGATGTTATTCGCTACTAGCTGAAACAAACAAATTTAAGTATATAAATCATAACATTTTTTTCTACCCTCACAGCTGTTCTTGGTTGTCCGTGTGTAAATTAAATGGGGGACGGATTGGTCGCGCGGTAGAGAATTTTTCCGTGATATTCGAAGAGAGCTTTCTACCTGATTCGCCTATAGCTCGCGAGGGTGAGCATGTGTGTGTTTGAGAGGGGGGGGTGTTATCAATACGCTCAATACTGCCTGACGGAGGCTCTCTAGTGTGCTTAAGTATGTCTGGAATTATCTTCGCCGGACTGGCTCATCCATCCTTCTGATTCGGCCCGAAACTCCAGTAAGAATCTGTGTTTTATAAACTCGTAATATAATGCGAGGTGTATATTGATAGAACAATAGCCCTGAAGAGAAAATCATCAAGATAAAAGCGCTGTTCTGGCGCATGCCTTGTGTCAATCTGAAGCCTGCCGCCGGTCAAAGAGCTGTAGGACTGCAGCAACTAGGATCCAAACGAGCGTTTCTAGCCAGCATGAGCTTTCTCAGCTGTTTTCTGCAAGCCATAAGATAGCCCGAGAGCTGTGGTTCATTGATATAGCCCGTTCACAAAGAGATGATCTAAGCTTTTTTTTACACAGGCTCATTATCGAGGTGAGGGCCTCAAACTCATTCTATGTGGGATTCCATCTGAAAGTTCTACTCTGGAGCTCGTTTGTGACTATTTTCAACCGATTAGCATGATGGAACCTTCCGGTCTGAGGGACGGACGCTTGCCCTAAGGACCACCAGAGCCTCAGCGAGGAACTGTTACTGTTTTGATCGCCAACACTTTGTCAAGACTTTAAATCGTGGTTTCGAACTTTCAGACAACGATATAAAAGGTTGATGCTCCACCGTAACTCTTGCTAGATATTTGATGTGCTTGAAGGGCTGAAGTGAGATGCATATTTCCAGTTACGAGCTAAAGCCGTTTAGAGAAATTAATAAATTATTAGTGTGTAGTCCTCTTTAAATATGACCTAAATATAGATAATTCATCAGTTTGTAGAGTTACAATTATTGGACATATATGGTACCGCAAAAGAGAAAAAGAAACGAATACTAAAATTGCCACTTTGGCCTGATCTACACAGAATCTCTTATTTTTTTTTTTTTTTTTTTTTTTATTTTGTTCGTTTATGTCTTTGCATGCTATAACATGGCTGTGGCGAAAGTTCAGTAGAAGACATGGGACATTTTTTCTCTTTATCCCGGTTGTGTTCAAATCTTCAAATCTTCTACTCACCCGAAGTTTTGCGTCTCTTGTTCGCTCTTCCCCCGCTACCACTACCGGCGCCGCCAAGCTCAGCAGCAGTGGTCGTCTCAGGAGATTCTGAAAAATATTGTTGTTGTTTAATGTGCAATCATACGAGTTAAGGATGTGAGTAATTTAACAGGGACAACTGCTGCAGCAGAAATCGTAGTAGTAGTAGTAGTAGTAGTAGTAGTAGTAGTAGTAGTAGTAGTAGTAGTAGTAGTAGTAGTAGTAGTGGTGGTGGTGGTGGTGGTGGTGGTGGTGGTGGTGGTGGTGGTAGTAGTAGTAGTAGTAGTAGTAGTAGTAGTAGTTTTAGTAGTAGTAGTGGTGGTGGTGGTAGTAGTAGTAGTAGTAGTAGTAGTAGTAGTAGTAGTAGTAGTAGTAGTAGTAGTAGTAGTAGTAGTAGTAGTAGTAGTAGTAGTAGTCGTAGTAGTAGTAGCAGCAGCAGTAGTAGTAGAGAAAAAAATAGCAGCAGGTGCGGTAGTAGCTAGGATGAGGAGACGATGAGAGGAAGGGAACCAATAAGATCAGCAGTTGTACGATCGATTGTAGCTTTAGATATTAAAAGACTATAATATCATAATAATCATAGGGATTTTTTATTCGTTCCAAAAATATGATAAACTAATTTTATATTTCCAGAGTTAAAGTCAGTAAGCGTACGGGTTTACATCTCTAGTTGTCAATTTATTTTCCAGTAGCACTGTTTCAAAACAGATAATGGAGTAGCTGAATTCGGTTTTGAAAAATCCAATGTGGCTGCAGCCTTCCATAAATTCATGAGAGCGATAATTATAAACGTGCTGTGACTGTTGGACTCTCATAATTAACTGTGAACAATGAATGTCTCTCTCTCTCTCTCTCTCTCTCTCTCTCTCTCTCTCTCTCTCTCTCTCTCTCTCTCTCTCTCTCTCTCTCTCTCTCTCTCTCTCTCTCTCTCTCTCTCTCTCTCTCTCTCTCTCTCTCTCTCTCTCTCTCTCTATCTCTCTCTCCCTAATCCTTCTACATGTATCTACCTGCCCATCTACAAATCTCTCCATACCCCCATTTAGCTATTAGCACTTCTTAAGCATCTGTTTTCAGACCCTCGTTTTCTCGATACTCAAATCCCCCCACCCCTCCTTTTTTTTTTTTTTTACCCCCCCCCCCCCCCCCCCCCCTCGCATTCTCTCATATTTATGCTCTAGGCATTTCTTGAAGAATTACTGTAGATCTGTTACTCATTAACAGGCTGTAGACAAAAAAGTGTACTTTAAGTGTAATATTTCATTCACCGTGTTTTAGAGCGATAATTATTAAGCCTACGCCAAAGAAAACGTTAGGTAGTAACATCAATAGGGATTTTCAGATCCCATGACTAGGTGTCAATGTTATGTTTTCGTGTTTGGAGCCGGGTCACAGGGTCATGTAATTTATTCTCAAGCCTGCTTTCTACTTGGCTAGCATGAATGAAAAAAAATATAAATATAAAGAGAACATTATCATGCTTCGATGTCATTTTCGAAGGACAAGCAGTAGACAAAGTGATTGCAACAAGTCTTTCACCCACAACAACCCAAGCTTGACCTAGTTTCCGTCCGCTAAAGTATTAGGAGAGTCCTCAAAGTTATTTATACTTAGATCGTCCGTGACCGGTAGCTGGAGCATGATGGGAGACGGTTGACACGAGTTTAGAATCCCCATAATTTAATCTCCCACTGAAAACCGAGAAAACGGAAACATGATTTTGCATGACCGCTACATAAAGCGTTTCGATTTCTTTTCAAATATTTGGAGATGGTGCTTTGTTTAAGCAGATGAAGGATAATTATAAAAGTGTCGCATTTAAATAGGCAATGCACTCTACTTGTGACACACGACACAGCGGGGGAAAATTACTCATCCCCACACGATGTATGATGGCAGAATCGGTCACCCGTTACAAAGTTATCTAACTTGATGATCCTAAGAATCAAACAGCGCTGATACTAACACACACACACACAAAAGTGGGGGGAATCCCCAGCTTATGTACAGACAGGACGATAAATATCATTTCGTAGCCCAGAGAAACGGCTTCCGGAACTGGAACGCTCTCGGGCGGAGTGTCTGCTGCCCCTGGTATCTGGAGAGGTGTAGAAAAATCAACCACAAACCTACATCTAGCTCGAGACCGACAAATAAGACGAAAGACGTGAAAACACTAGAACAGATGGAATGAACAGGGATCGAACCTGCGCCTCGATGCGGCACCCATCGCCTTGCCGAGACAAGATCAGGCACTTAACCACTGAGCTATGCGCATCTTAGCGGATTCGACAATCTCCAAAATCACCGGAACCTCTTTGAAATAAGGGAAATTTCTGAATTCTTCTCGTTGTGGACTGGCTATACCCAAGAACCAAACCAAAATACATCATTCGAGAACTAAGTGAAATTGAAACGAAAAGATTTTTTTTTAATTTGTGGGGGGGGGGGGGGGTAACCTTCTTGTCAAGTTCATGTCACTGGCCATACAAAAAAAAAAAAAAAACGTTAAGAGAGACATATACCACTGTCAACGAGCCTGAAGACCGTAAGTAATGATTCGATGGAGATTCTCTACGCATGTTTCTGCCAACGTCGGAATAGATTTTCTTCACTTCGAACCAACTTCTTCCAAAACTTCTGCACGAGACATCGTTACATTTTCATAAGTTGGCCAAACAGTAAGAAGGAATATTATGGTTCGATGGCCCACATAACTAAAATAAAATTATGGGAATTGTTTCACACGCGCATAGCAAATTAGCCCTTTGCATTTCAAATGCTCATTTACATTTCATAAGTGTGGCTGTTCACATGACATTTTTGTTTGTGGTTGTTTGTTTTTTTGTTTTGTTTTTGTTTTTGTTTTTTTGTTTTTTGTTTTTTTCCACTCCCCTTCTACGATTCTAAAATTAGATATTGTCATCCTTTCGACCTGGCGACAACTCGGTTCCGTCCACATGAAAGAGATTTCGAAGAGATTGGACGTGAGGGGAACACACCATGGCCCAAAATAAAAATAGGTTTGCCTAACCTAGAGTCAGCTTAGGGGACACGAAACTGTAATGTAACGAAGAGAGCCAGCATGTGTGCACACTGTCAGCTAGAACAAAGTAGGTCATGAACGAAAAATCCGGGGAAAATCAGTAAACCAGAGGCCGAGCAGCTCAGTCACACGATACGGGCAACCTCGGCAGATTTTTTTTTTGCTTTTCAGCTGCCAACCCCCCTAAAAAATAAGAAGGGATAGTGAGAGCATTTTATAAAAATGGCCTTAGATAACAGGTTATCAAAATAAATAAGCTATTGCAATATGATCAGTGTCGGTTGCACTATTCGTCCTTATTGATTTGATAACATTGGAAAATCTGGGGTTGTTTTTTTTTTTGTTTTGTTTTTTTGTTAAAGGTGGAGGGAAAATGTTCCTCAAAGTTTTAAAGCATGAATTTAATCTAGATATTGATTAAACTAATACAATTAAGACCCAATTTCGATTGATTCGTATACATGTGTATTAACTGTGCTTTAAATTTAGTCATAAGGCTAGTTACGTAATAAATGCGAGTTAATGAGAGTGTAAAACACAGGATTATGAATTCGAGAAGGTTGGCAGGTACGGATCTAGGGACGCACGGGTTTATACCATGCTCGCCTGGCCGCGTGCCAACAGGAAGTTTTACCCGGGGCGATTCCAACGCATAAATCGATAGGGGTGGTGGGGTTTCCTCAGTTTTTTCGTCCGCGTTCACAAATTAATAGTCGCCTAAGTCTAGCTAAGTAAGGGGAATTTTTCGTATGCTGCAGCGCATTTTTATGCTGAGACATGAAGAGCTGCTGTGTTGTCACATGGTGCGACTTGGGGATACCTTGGTCTTCGCTGGCCTAGATTTTTAAACAGGCTTCCAGGTTTACACGACGCTGAGAGAGGGAGGGAGAGAGAGAGCGATGAGAATGGGGGGTGGGGTGGGATCTACGTGCGTTTTCCTTCGAAAAGGTCGCGGCAGGCCACTAGTGCAAGCAAGCTTACAGTGGTGGCTTCACTTTTAAGTTTCACAGGTTCTGTTTCCCAATGCCTTTCTCTCTTCCTTATCCACCCATAGCGGGATTTCCAGCTGCGAAGAGCTCGATTTAGATCTAGACTAGATTCTAGATCCCCCTGTTGCTGTCTTTGAAAATAAGGAACTGAAACATAACTTATTTGCGCGGCAGAATCTAGTCTATGATGTAGAATTTTAGATAGTTGCTAGATATTTCGTTCGCGTTTACTAAATTTTTTCTTCCCAGTTTAGAATTTAAAACATGACATGTGGTGTAACTGTGGATCTATCGCGCGATCGATGAGACCTTACACTGCGCTGATCGCATCGCCTTGCCAAATGCAAGATTTTTCTTTAATGTTCGCAATATTTTTGGAAGCCCGTGCCATAAATGGCATCTCATTAATTAAATCCACATTGCTCTCAATGAGTATACGAACTACTCTTGAACCATTGAGAGTAGTGATAGTAATAATGATAAAGAAGAAGAGGAAGAAGAATGAATGAATTGATTAATAATAATGATGATGGTGTTAATAATAATAATAATAATAATAATAATAATAATAATAATAATAATAATAATAATGATGATGATGATGATGATGATGATGATGATGATGATGATGATGATGATGATGATGATAATAATAATAATAATAATAATAATAATAATAATAATAATAATAATAATAATAATAATAATAATAATAATAATAATAATGATGGTGTTAATAATAATAATAATAATAATAATAATGATGGTGTTAATAATAATAATAATAATAATAATAATAATAATAATAATAATAATAATAATAATGATGATGGTGTTAATAATAATAATAATAATAATAATAATAATAATAATAATAATGATGGTGTTAATAATAATAATAATAATAATAATAATAATAATAATGATATTGATAATAATAATAATAATAGTAATAATAATAATAGTAATGATAATGATGATGATAACGATGATGGTAACAACAACAACAACAACTTAGGCCTGTTTAAAGAAAATAAGAGAAAATTTGTCGAATAGAAATGGTTTGCACACTGTTCAGAGGTGGTGAACGGGGAAAATAACCTATGTTACTGATGTTAAGTAGGATGATTTTACAGATTTAGTATCCAAATCTTTACTTTGCGACACCAACGCCTGCAAGACCGCATTAGGCACGTAAATAAATAAGCTTATGAGTTCATGCAGACACTAATTTAAAAATACAGAAGAAACCCAGACGGAGACAATGCAGTTAGGCGTGAGATGCTGCGCTCAGGCCCCTAGTTTGGACTTGGGTGGATACAGAAGCCTGTACGGTGCCTGGACAACCTATTACTCTAACAAAAATTTCCCGCCAGATTAATACGCCTCGAAATTACTTCGAAAACGCATATATATATATATATATATATATATATATATATATATATATATATATATATATATATATATATATATTTAAACTTGCTAGCTTTATTTTGTGTCATCTTCGCGAAACTGCTATTTGAACTATGAAAAAAAAACGTCCTTCCATATTTCTCTCAGTCTGATTACAGTTCTGCCGGAAGAAATCCAAAGCCTCAAGGGAAAACAGATCGTCTAGCCACAACAGGAAACGGTCAGGTTTTTTTGTTTTGTTTTTTTTTTTAAGCCACGCTGTTTCCACCATCAGGTCGAGTTAAGCTCTCTTGTTTTCATGGCAGCTCACAAGTAAAAATGTCGGTGTATATGTACTAGATCTAGATGACTAATACAGTGTAGGCCTAACTGTTGCTGGCCGCTTCGGTGCTATCCTAGGTCAAAGTAAACCGGCGGTGTATTGACTGTGGATTGGTCGCTGTAAGTGGTTGGTCCATAACATCTAAAAATAGATCTGCTTTAGACCTTAGACTAATATACAATGCACGGTTTAAGAGGAAACAACTCAGTGTTGGCTTTCCGTGGCCTGGGTTCAACTTGGGATAAAGTTACTGTGATTGCTGTATAAAAGTTAAAACCTCACGTCGCAGACCATGTGTTGAAAACGGAAAGGAAGTACATGTATTACAAACAGTAGAACGTAATCTTTGGTGCCGCTTTTAAGAAAAATAATCAGGTTTGTTTTCAGCAATAAAATAAGAGAGTTGATTCTTGGAGAAGACAAATGTCTTTTTAAGTTTCCGAACAAACATAAGCGGAGACAGAGATGTATTGGCAGAAGACGGTAAGATGGGGTGGGGGTGGGGGGGGAAGATCAGAAAGGCGGGACGTCCACCTAGAGTTCCTGTCTAACTTGAACGTATACATTACGATTCGCGAAGAGGGGGACAGTCACATGATTGGAGGGTTCTCGATTTTTGTTACCAATGTTACCAAGATGCTGTAGAACAAGAAGCGTAGACGAAAATACGAGTTGCTTTGGATACAGTGAAGACTATTTTTTTTTTTAATAAACTAACCAAGGAGCTGGGGGAAGGGGCTATTGCCGTTAATACTGACTAGATTCTTTTAGATATACAAAAGAAGGGTGAAACTAACCAAGGAGCTGGGGGAAGGGGTTATTGCCGTTAATACTGACTAGATTTTTTACGACATACAAAAGAAGGGTGAAACTAACCAAGGAGCTGGGGGAAGGGGTTATTGCCGTTAATACTGACTAGATTTTTTACGACATACAAAAGAAAGGTGAAACTAACCAAGGAGCTGGGGGAAGGGGTTATTGCCGTTAATACTGACTAGATTTTTTACGACATACAAAAGAAGGGTGAAACTAACCAAGGAGCTGGGGGAAGGGGTTATTGCCGTTAATACTGACTAGATTTTTTTACGACATACAAAAGAAAGGCGGATGTAGCATGGAATAAGAGTAAATGAGCTCATGTCGGAGAAAAGAGAAGGTCTTTTCGGATTCAAACTGGGTTGTTAAAAAGTAAGAGGAGAGCGTGGGTCATACTGGAGATAGAACCATTAGTGTAAGATAGATTGATGACCTGATTAGCTCAGCGAAGCCTAGAGGAGCAACGTCATCTCCTAAACTTGATTCTCATATCATTACTAGTCGTCACACGCGGCGCAAACTGCACACACCGATTACTAAATCACACTTGCATCAAAATTTTAGGATCCATGATCTATCTGCGCCAACACATTCCCTTTGTGTGGGCGCACAATGACTTCTTTAGATTCATTTAGGAAGTCAATGAGAAAAGGAGGGTGGGGGGGGGGGGGGAAATCTACGTCAATTTTCATGATAAGTATCATGTTAATTGAGAAAGGGGTTACACGGTTTTGATGACATTTGCTTCGCAAGCAAATCTACTTAAGTCTGTAATAGCATCTGCTGTGGGAAAGCTCTCACGCATCTACCAATGTTCAAGAGCGACCAAATTGAAATCATAAAAAAAAGAGAAAATGAAGAGACAAAGGAAAACAAAGACATTCTAAAACCATCACGCTGTCATGTTGGACAGAGTTCACGAAATTTCAACCAGATCCTACATGGCAGAATTATTAAAGATTTTGATTATTTCAGTACGGTTCAAGTGATACTGGCACTCGATTGTTTCCTACTCGATCTCCCTGGGCAAATGTTTTAGAATCTAGCTACGTGTTATGGTGCATGTCGTATTCGACTCGCTGACGGCGAGATTCGAGTCCTGTCGGCGTCAATGACCAGAATTAGTTGACGGCGAGATTCGAGTCCTGTCGGTGTCAATGACCAGGGTGAGTTGACGGCGAGATTCGAGTCCTGTCGGTGTCAATGACCAAGGTGAGTTGACGGCGAGATTCGAGTCCTGTCGGTGTCAATGACCAGGGTGAGTTGGAGACTTGGTCTCTCCAGCTTTGAACTGCCCGACGGAGGCTTCTCTAGTATGCTGGAAAAGGCGTGTTGGGGGAAGTGGCTAATATTGATCGATAGAGCAGCGGTGGCTCTTGTCCGCAGCCTCGCTCAAAGTCTGAGGAAGCTAACGGAAGGAGAAAAGAAACGGTATACTCTGCATGCTGCGCAGTATCCTGGAGGGGATTCTTACAAATGCAACGGTAACAGCATATCTCACATGTGGGGTGTGAGCGAGCGACGGCATGGAGGAGAAGAATAAACGAGTAAAAGAACAAAAGGACTAGACAGGCAGAAGATCTAATCTCGAGTACTTTAAAGGAAACCCAAGTGTCGAGGATAGAAGGTCGCACAAGAACAACCTGGTGAAGGCAGTGCAAACTGGTTCAAGCTACGGGGAGGGGAAAAGAAAGTACATAATTATATGGAAATTGGCTTGGACCAGGAGCTAGTTGCAAAAGAAACCCAAAGCGAAAGAGGAATAGGAAAAAAAAAAAAAGTATGTCGATGCCATAGTCAAATAACCCTTTTATCACTAAGAGGCTTGATGTCTTGCGCCGTGAAGTAAAAAAAAAAAATTCGAGTCATGAATTCACAACTTCAAAAATAGTACTACACCGTTGATGCAACAGGTACGTGACCATTCCAAAGATAGTCCAATCACGAGACATCCACAGTCGAACGGCCTTTATGATACATCCCCAACCTTACAAAAAATTTCCGTACTTTCTATTCGCCCTTGGCCTAAAATATGGTTTAAATTAGAAATCAAATCGAAGTCTTTTTTTGTGAACCGTAATCTACAGCGGTTGTAAGCACTGAGAGATACAAGTGTGTCGTAGTGCGCAATTCCTTTGTATGGTACGCTTATCAAGCTGATTGGCAGACACCATTTTTTCTCCCTCTACATCCTTGATAATGTTTAATTTGTTATGCAGGCTGAAATTGGTGGGTGGCTGGGATGTGAATAAGAGAGAGACAAAGAAAGAAAGAAAAGGAAAGATAGGGACTGAGATATATGGGGACAGAGGCTGGGAGATTTAGATATATATATGTATGTATATATATATATATATATATATATATATATATATACAGAGAGAGAGAGAGAGAGAGAGAGAGAGAGAGAGAGAGAGAGAGAGAGAGAGAGAGAGTAAAATATCAATGTCACATTGACTTCGAAGGAATTACAGGTAGGTGAACAGAAAGACCGAGAGAACTAGAGGTAGATTGTCAGAACTTATAAACAGAAAGCGGCAAGAAATGCATTCATACAGCCAGGCAGACAAGGAAACAGGTGGGACAAATTAATATAGGTTTAATTTTTATCTTTTCGAATAGAGCTCAGCTTCAAGCGACAATGAAGTCATCCTAGAGGACAACCAGTGCACTTGGAACCTTGATGTCTTTTCGTTGGCGGCATGTTCAGGTCACACGACCACAGATGTTACAATTTCAAGCGAAGGAAAGAAATAAATTATAAACTACCCGTACATGTTACTGTTTTAAGCGGAGCACAAAAACAACAGTTTATAAATTCATGTTTAAATTGAAAATGGCTTGCGGTGGCCACGACAACTAAAGCCCACGTCTTGAGATTTACAGGGATTTTCTGAGTCACGTGGTTTGATTTCTGGCACTTCCATAAGGGTGAACCTTCGGTTGTTGTTGTTTTTTTGGTTTTGTTTTTGTTTTTTAACTCTGCCCTCGTTTAAGAGATTTGTTTGTCGTGTTGAAATGCCACAAATCGCTTTGCTTTGGGTGAGCTCTACCGGGTGAGTTACTTTGATGCCCGATACGCTCATTTTGGGTCCACTTTCATAATATGAGGCGTGTCATTTGCTTTTCGAATATCAAGTTCGTGGCACGGCGAATTATGGCAACATCCTATACAGTGAAGTTTGCAGATCAAAGCAAACAAACAAACGAAAAATAGACTTACCAAGGCGCGTGAATTAAAATAACTCGAGACCTAGAAGCACGTTCAATGCATGAAGTATTTATTGAGACTGTGTTTTAATCAATCTTAAAAGATAAGTGGGGATAATAAACTTTATTTAGAGCACAAGTTAAGCTTGTTAAGCCTCGGTCACTCAAATACTCCAAAGCTGACGTCAGACATTTTTCATACAATAACATTGCACATCTTATAGATCTAGTTACATTCATCGTGACTTGGTTACACATTGCAGTTGTTATATTTGATTCTAGCGATTTGCGTTTTCTCTTGTCTGAGTGAATTGGCAATACTGAGTGGCGGATCATGGAAACACCGGTGCGGAGAGAGAAAAATGAAATCAGTTCCGTGATGGAGATTTACTGTACTGTGACTGAGTGTACGATAGTAATAAGTGTGAGAATGTGAGAATAGCGGGGGTGGGGTGGGGTTAAGGGGTGAAGAGCTGTTTTATGTTTATAGGTAAGGTTCTGCACAAATTTGATGAGATTTATTACTTGTTGTGGTCCAAGGATTTACATGTACCGCGGCAATGCATTTTTCTTTTCTTTCATAATTTTAGTATTAACCTTTTCTTCGATTGGGCCTACTTCTAACTTATTTTCACTTTCATCTCCACCTATGTGACAGTCCACTAGTAATTTTTTTTAAATGCGAGTGGAAAGAAAATGGATGGAGGGAGGGAGAGATACTGATCTCGGTGTACAATGCGATATCCAAATTACTGAATTAGTCTTCTGTTTGCAATATCTTGTAGCTTGGCACTTTTGGTTTTTTGTTTCTTGTTGGAGGAGTGCTGTTTGCATGATGATTGGTTGTTTGATATAGCTGCCTTTAATAACGACAACTGATTCCTTTTTTTTTTCTTTTTTGCATCATACTAAAAGCACCGTCGATTTAAATTACATACGTAAATTGACATTATTTATTTTGTTCATGAAGCTGGGGATGGGTCGACACTGTAGTGCTCGATATTATAATTATGCTTGTAAGTAAAAAGGGAAAAACCACAAAAAAATGTGTTTATTTTTTTTCCTAAGAGTGAGGGAAAAAAATGAATTTACATAAATCTAGGACCAGCACATGAACTAAAAAGTCAAAAAGAAATTCATACAACTCTATGCGTGCCCAAATGCAAAATCCACTCAAAATAGCCAGAGATCTATTTTGCGTTAAGATCTAGATCTAGATCTAGTTTAAGGAGCATTGTTTTTTCCCAAATTTGCTACAGGTCCAGCTGAAAATGCAGCATAATAACACTCTGTTCTAGGCTAGTCAGATGTTAGTGGGTATATAAAATTGTCTATTCCATGTAGTTGCCAATAATGTGCCAAGGAGCCACCGATGATTTGGAGCTTTTAACAACAATAAAAATGCTGCAAAATGACATAACGTTTCCTTTATTGTAATGTTGTTTTGTTCTATAATCGCCAAAACAATTCAAATATGTGTTGTTCTAATTCGTCGTCTTAATTTTAAAAATCTAATGAAGACGTTCAGCTCTGACAATTTAGGCGAGGCAAAATACATCACAGAATTACACGGCTTGCAAACAAGAATGCATACTAATGAGATGGGTAACCCCTTCAAAAGTAAAGCGGTGTTTCCCCACTCGTTTGTCAACAATGCAACAACTTCAATAAGCACACCTTTCACTGCTACTTATCTGACAAAAATATATTCCTGATAAATGTGAATTACAGAGAACCACAAATATAAATGAAAAATACAATTATGTTGGTGTTGGTTTCTTATTCATTTTGTCTATAATCAGATCTTTCCCAAAGTCAAACATTGGAAACTCGATTTGGGTCATCTAAGGCACACTTACGGTTTGTAGCCGGAGGTGAACTGTCAGAAGATAGGGTTTTCCGACGTGGCATTCCTCTTTTTAGTTGATCACTACTCCTTTCATTACCTGAATCATAGAATTTCGTTCTCACAAATGAAAATAATTCACGAAATATATATCATCATTTTAAATAACGTCCATTTAGAATCTTCATAACAGGCCTTGGGCCAGGAACAAGCTGAGGAAAGGAAATTCTTCAGGCCAAGTAGATCCCAGGAAACTCTCGGTCGTTTGCCTTGGTTTGCTTAAATGACGTCATAGAATCCAAACGAGGCTGCTGTGAATAAGCATTTTCAAGGGAAATCATTCACTCAAACTTTATAATTTCTAAGTTAGGGGATCTATTTCCCTTAAACTGTTTAAAAAAAAATAGTTTCATTTTCAGGAATAGATGTCGACATGGAACTTTGAACATGAAGTCCGAAAAAAAATAAAGGCAAATATTCATGAATGCGTAAATGGTAAATCAAATTATTGGTCAAGTCAAAAGGAAATGATTCATATTTTGTTTTCCTCTGCAACATGCAAACGCGAGACTTCGTATGGTTTTTAATTTCCAATTCCTAAAATTAAGCTACCCTGCGATGTTCACGAAAATTTCGCACTGTCATTTTTTTTAAGCCAGTTGCACTATGGAAAGAATGTAGATATCACGCACGATCACGCCCTTATTGATGCCAATTTGGCGTTTTGGTGAGATTGTGGCCCGAATGGCCGTTAGGCATAGACTCGACAGTCTGCTACTGCAGGTACAATCATGTTTGCTCTTTGGCGGTACTGTATTTATATTAACAAGTGGGAATTCCTATGAGCTTTACATAACATAAATGACTTTGGGTTTGTGTTGTTTTTTTTAATAGTCTTTAATGGCCAATTCTGAGTCTGAAAGATATGCTTTACGCTCCTGGATTGAGGGCACGATAAGGCCTGTGTTTCTCTTAAATTCTGTTTATCATTTTTTTTTATTCAAAAGAATTTAATTTCATGTAATTTTTTTCAGCCCCTCACTTCAATAAAGTATGTATGCATGTTTTGTTTTGTTTTGGCTTTTTTGTTGTTGTTATTGACGTCGCCGTTTTTTGTTTTGATTGTTGTTGTTTGTTGTTTTTTTTTGTTTTTTTTTTTTTTTTTTTTTTTTTTTTTTTTTTTTTTGTTTAATTCTTTTTGTTTGCTGTATCAAAAGAGTTATAAATACGATTATTTCTGCAAGTAGTTGCAACAACTAGGTTATCACTTCAAGGATCCTGACTCTAATTCATCTTAAAGCGATTCTCAATATACGTTTGGGGGGAGCTGCGACATACCAAAAGTGATTTTTTTCCACCTAGAGGCTTATGAAAACAGAGATTTAAAAAAAAATCTATTATTAAAGGCAACTTAACTTTCTTATTTATTTATTAAACTCTCGTGTATTTAAAGAGGAGAAAAAAAATACAACAAAGCATGATTCCGCTTATACTCAAAATGCTGTATTCCATAAAAAGGAGCAGTCAAGTAAAACCCTTTAAAAAAAAAGTCTTCGACACACAAAAATGCAACAGAGGGAAACCATAGGATCAAAAGAGCAACAGCAGTCCCACTCTCAACATAGGGGGCCTAAGACTTTTTTATGCATTAAATATCATTTGTAACCCTAAAATTATTCAACTTATTTGGACCACGCTTCAATCCAAAACAAGATTATAAAAGTTTTTAGGCAGTGGCCTGCTCTTGCTCCTTCAAAATGTGTTTGTTAGTTGAATTTTGCTGTAAAACTTATACATTAATATGCTCACAAAGGGCCTGCGCGTGATTTTTTTTAATTTGTTGTACATCTCAGCTTTTAGAGAGAGAGAGTGGCCTGCTCTCATCTTCTCCTCGTTTGCCTTATGGCGACCATAAGACTCTCCAGGCCATACTTTTCACAGCTGCGCTGTCAATCCCATACCAGCTTTGAAGAGCTTTTGTTTGAACGTACATAGTCGAAAACGCTGTTAAACGAGGCAGTTTATTACACTACAGAAAGCTACCACGGATTTTTTGTCTGAAAATGAATTCGTCATCAAGAGAAAATTTTTGTTTGGTATGGACAATGGGTTCCCTAAATTATTAATTTTTAATTAACTCAAGACGTAGATGTGGAGTTCATTACAATAATATACCGCGTATATACTATCTGTCTTGACATGGATACAATTAAAAAATTGTGAGACCGTGTCAATATTAGAGAAACTTGGTTTTTTAATAAATATGTATCTTTCAGATTACCACACCAATTCAATAAAAAAGTAGAACAAACAGGAAATAACAAACAATCAGATGAACTAGAAGTAACAGTACTTTAAGTTATGAGTGGTTTTATTAGTGATTGTCATATAAACTGCATGACTTCATACAAAATGAAAAGACAGCTGTGAGGCAGCAAGGAGAAAATGTTGTTTGGACTCTAACCACCGAAAAGTTCAGTGATCCGCTAAACTTTACTGCAGCATGGCCTTTAATGAGCAACAGGACGCAACTGTTTTCAGAAGGCATTCTTATATATATGTTCACTGTCTCTAGCAGCGCGCGTAAAAGAGGAGAATGGCTTTCTTTATATGGTCGCACTTACCCTAGATAGCAAGATCCGTCTCGTTCACAACAGTTTCAGTCTATTATCGATGACTTTGTTCAAACAGTGCAAAGAATTGGGTTGCCAAGATCTTTTTCTACAACCTTATAAAAAAATTGTCCTAACAGTGTTTAAGGGGAAAATTAACAACTTACACAAAAAAAAAAAAAAAAAAAAAAACTGTGCAGAGGGATAAATTTACCTTTGGTCTATCCGAGCAACTAAACGAATGACGTCGATATTACGTAAAAAACTATCTCAAAGATGCCGAGATCAATTCATCTTGAGTGAGAAAATCTCTCTATCTCTCTCTCTCTCTCTCTCTCTCTCTCTCTCTCTCTCTCTCTCTCTCTCTCTCTCTCTCTCTCACACACACACACACAACTCAGTGTTAGACCTAGAACTAAAATGTGGATTTTGTCGCGAAATAGAAATAGCCATGAAAAATTGAACTTATTAGGCTATGTTGGCTTTTAATGTTGCTTTTTCTCTTCCAACTTCACATAATGCAATAATTACTCCATAGCGGGCCCACATAGTTTGGGGAGGAAACTTTTGTTATTGAATATGCAGACAGGAGGTTCATTCGTGTGGTTAAACCCGTTTCCTTTATTGGCAGCATTTTTTTTTTCTTGAAATCCATCGTTAATTTTCTGAACTACAATGGCAATTTTATCTACAGCTGATTAAGTTTGCCAAGAATCTGAAAGCTTTTTTACCTTCACTTATGTGTGTTTGCCAAGATCTAGCTTAACCTTCCATAATTATGTATGTTGCATGCTATTCTAAGGAAAAGAGTTGTTCACGAGGCTGATAGGTATTAATAGCTCTCTTGCTTTGATTTTTGAATCGTCTTCCATATTTAGGAGATAGTGTAGCTGGCTTTAGTCCAAATGTTAGTTTTCCTGTTTTCAGGGTAAAGGTAATGAGTATTTTTTTTTTAGTTTGAGGTCCTAAATGCATAAACAATCATATATTTTCTTATCATTTTTTAAAATATATTTTGTGTAATCGTATGTTCTCGTTTTTTTCAAGGTGAGTAAAAGATTTTCAAGCCCTCGAATAAGCAGCTTTATTTTTGTTTTGTTTTGTTTGTTTAATCTGTTGCATTTCTATCATATCTGATTCACCATTCACAAGTTGAAACTATTTATTTCTGGTTAGATTTTTTAAAAAATCCTAGTCCTTTATGCTGAATAAAGCTGAGCTTCTTTGCCAGTCTTTGATCTCGGCACACTTTCAATGGTGGCTGAAGTGTCTATTGCCTCGAATCGAAATACCATTTAAATGCTCAGTTATTGTTTGTTTTTTAGCCTTGGAACTAAACACCTTTTGCTACATTACAATCTTTTTTTCAAACAATGCATTTTGAGTTTGGATTAGCTTAATTTATTTTAGCGATTTTGCACTTAGTTTCGATTTAAAAAAAAAAAAAAAAAACTTTTTATGAGTATTTTCACGATAGTTCTTGCAATTACTCGTCACTCTTTTTTTAAATTTTTTTTTTTTAAGCTCCAATTGTTGTATAGAATAGCTCCATTAAAACTTTCTTTTCTGAGAAATTCTTGATCCCGAGAAACCACTCTAGCTCCCTGAGTGATAAATATAGCAAGATTTAAATAAATAGATAAATAGAAGAAAGTTTTGAAAATAATTAACATCTGCCAGATAAAAATTCGATGCTTTATCATCGTAGGTCTAAATTGGATCTAGATCTAGATCTATCTTATTACATATTTAGGAAGCTCCAAAGAAAACACTACCTTGTCAGCATTGTAACGTCTAGTGATTTGTAAGAACGCCTTATAAAGAATTATCAGGTAGATAGACTACATGTGTGTTTCTTTAGGCGTGCTTATAGGCGGTGCTCTTTGCATAATTATCAATTTGCGAGGATAGTGCCACTGTAAAGCAAAGCAAGAACATTCCGCTCGTTTTTGTTTTTGTTTTTTGTTTTTTTTAATTAGCTAATTAAGTCAAGTTAATTTCATTGAGCCACGAATGTCACGAATTAGCGATGTTTCACATCGGACAGCACTGAATGTCTTCCAAGATTAAGTTATTTTGTATAGTTCTCGCCAGCACTAATCTATTCTAGATATAGGTCTAGAGATATAAATTACACTAGTCAGACATAACTAGATCTATATAGGTTTAGATCTAGATCTAGGTCTAATCTAGATATGGTTTAAAATTTACCAAAAGACTTCCAGTCATTGAATGGTCATTTTAGAACTATGAATAGATCTTAATATGTTTTTAAGTCTTATAAACTGTTTTGTTTCTCCCTAATTGTCTCAGGCACTTTTTTTTACTCACTGTTAACTACTCAGTCTACTGTCTTTAATTTTTAACAAGAAACACACAAACAGTATATATATCAAAGTTAAGGTCATTACGGGCTAAATATTTAGACTGAAACTTAAATTCCTGAGGCATTTGTAACTATCAATTTAGCATATTATGCTAGGAGTTAGACAATGGCCTAAATCAAGACCTAGATCTGAAAATCTAAAAGTAGGCCTAATATGTGATACAAAAAGCTTATTAAAATTTGGAATGCAAACAAATGTAAAGAAAGCAAGCCTTCGTAGCATAAAAGGTAGTTCCAAATATTTTATTAAGTCAAACAACGTCATCTGTAAAAAAAAAACTGTGCACGGCACACTCCCAAGAATCCACTCATGTGAATTTTAGGAAAATGGCTTAACGCTCCATGCAGCCATACCAAGTTGCTAACAAAAGCACACTAAAGCACCTCTGTGATGTTTTATATTTGGTCAATTGCCAAAGGATTCTGCCATTCTATGAGTGTGTGTTTAAATATCTTTTATTTCCATTTCTAGTCACACTGACACCATTAAAGTTGGTCTGAAAATGCAGAGAATTCTGCTAATAATATGAAACACAACGGTTAGACAGTGTTCTGCCTAGTTTTTGAAAGACAAAACTTAAAACCCAGAAATTTTAAGAGAAAAACCAGATCTCTGTCGAGGACATTGGTTAGAGCAGGTAAATTTAGAGCCTGCATTTTTAAAGTAACAATCATCTTGATTTTTTGTACTTTTATTATTTTTATCTCCCTAAATACTGCGACCATTAAACCCAGTGTGAGAAAATCACTTTAATTCAAAAACTAAGAAAAAAGCTTGATTCCTATTATGTACCCAAGACTTCCAACCTAGATCTAATCACTTTGGGACAAAAGGATGTCACGTTAAACAAAAGAGAATCAGCTCCATGTAAGCCTCTGGATCATCTTACGGGTGCACGTTTGCCTTTTAGAAAGGGGCCTGACAAGTAGAGAGTAAGAGAATACAGATTTTCTCATTCCGGAATTTAGTTAATAACAACTTTGTAGCTTAGTGTCAAAGTCATTTTCTACCATGATGTGTACATTACACACTGTGCTTCAATGCTGATGATACATTACATTAAATCATCTGTTTTTTAGCTTCCACTTATGTGACACGATCACATGTCAATTACAATTTCCAAACCTCACAATTTAATTGACATAAGATTGGTTAAATCTTCAAATTAAAATTGTTAAATTACAAAACAAGTATCTATACCAAGTCTAAAAGACTCTACATTGGAGTGAGTGTGTACTGAGCCTGCCAGGAAAACCTTGCCTTCCCTCTCCTACGTTGCTAACCTACAGTATCAGTGCACAGGTGCTACTGGCTCGTTATGCCGTCTTGCTCCTTCTTGATTTGATCAGCCTTTCTT
>JAWDGP010001250.1:0-76989 GCA_033675545.1 Elysia crispata | reverse complement strand
CATGTATTGCTGGGGCAACGTTTCCCACCCAACTTGCAAGGGGGGAAGAAAAGTCGCGTTTCTCTGCCAAGGTGGCTTGTCCACAAACCTGTTGTCAAAGGATTGATGAATGAATTGCGAAGCTCGAAGGAGGCGCGTATGTTGCGCCTCCTTGAAGCGAAGGAGGCGCTTATTTATACGCGCCTCCTTCGCTCTTTCCTTGTTCAGCGTAGCGCGAAGCAAGGCCGTGACCGGGGGCCGTGACCGGGGATGAATGTTGCTTGCGAAATGTCGTCCCCCCGAAGGGGGGGGGGTTTCGGGGTTTTGTTTTCCGGTCGGAGTTTGACAACCCCCAAAACCCCTCCGAAATCCTCGCGATTTATTAATTGCAAAAAGCCAGGGTAACCATTTTCAACTCCAAGGGGGCTTTTGCCCCCTTCGATTCGCGAGGGTTTGACAACAAGGTTGCCCCTTGGGAATGGGGAGACAACCCCAAAGGGGGTTTTGTCTGGATGGCGCTTCGCTACAAGTTAAATAAAAAGATTGAACACTTCTCGAGGGGAGGCAGACCTAGCGAAGCGGACTCCCCCTGCTCCTTGGGGGGAGGTGAGCTAGGCCGTTGAATGGTTGCCCCCCCCCCCGAAAGGGGATTTCCAAATGGTTGCCCCGAAGGGGAAACCTTACGTTCGCGGGGGTGCCAAGGTGGAAACGTCTCACTTTACTCGACGGCCGAAGGGGGAAACATTCAGGGGGATCCTTCTTTCGGGGGGGGGGGAAAGTCCCCCGCGCCACCGACCTGTGGTCGACAGGCGCTTCCCCGAGCTGGAAGGTTTTGGGGGGCCACCATTTGCTTTCCTGATCTTCCCGCTTCTTCGGGGGGGGATGGAAGAAACGTTGGGAAAGAAATTTTTTGCCTTCGACATTTCGCAAACAAAAAATCACACTGGCACCCCCCGGAACCTTTCGGGGGGAACTTCCCCAATTTCTTTCTACAAAGAGAAATCCCCGAGGTTTCGAGGGGGGCGAAGCCCCCTCCTGAGCACATTTCCCCCTTCGCAAGCTCGGGAATGACAACCAACTTGGAATGAAATGAGGGATTGTTGTCAAATGTAAGAACTTCGCCACCGACCTGCCAGAAGCGTGGTTGCCTCCTAAGCACAGATGAAATCAAGGGCTCTTCGACTTTGTGGCGCGAAGCCAGTTCCCCCCTTCGAATGTGGTCCCGGCCCCCTTGGGGGTGGCTTATTTATCCTCCGCCATCCGGAGGGATTGTTGAAATCTAAACCCTCCCGATGAAACACCCGAAACCCCCGGTCACGGCGGTCGCTGCGAGGCTTCCGTGGAGGGAGGCCCTGTAGACGACAACTAAAATAATTGAGAAGCATGGTTTCTCTCTTCACTCAGTGGGCCGTCCACTTTTGTCGGGAAAGGTTGGGGAAATATCCTTCCCGATGAGGTGTCTCTGCCTGCCCTTCGGGGGGATGGAAATGTTCCCCCTCATTGCGGCTCATTCGGGGGGGGGAATTCATTGAGGGGGGCTTCGCCCCGGCCTCAAATCGGGGTTTGACAACACTCCCGCTACGCGGGAGTGTTGAAGCGGGTGTTTGCTTCGCAAAACACCCCCGAGGCAAAGTGAGGGGGTGTTGTCAAACGTAATAATATTCCTTTGAGGAGGCTTCCGAAGGAAGGGTTTCGGGAGGGTTTCGGGGGGGGTTCAGCGGGGGTTTGGCGAAGCAAACCTCCCGAAGGGGTTGAATTGGGGGGGTTAATCGAAGGTTTGACAACACCCGACCGGTGGCTTAGCAAGCAAGGTGCGAAGCACCTTCTGCGGTGGATTTATCGGAAATGTTTCATTAATCCTTTGACAACACCCCGGTCGCTCCCGGTCGGGGGTGTTTAAGCGCGAAGGTTTGACAATCCCCCTTGCGAATCGAAGGGGGCAAAGCCCCCTTGGGTTGAAATGGTTGCCCCGAAACCCCCGAGCGAAGCGAGGGGGTTTAGGGTGTTGAATTCAGGGGAATTGAATTGCGGCAAGTTGAATCGCGAGGGTTTGACAAGCCCCTCGCGAATCAATCAATTAACCACCTTGGCACTCCTGGTTGCCCCTCGCTTCGCCGCAACTTTAATCGCAATATTTAATCGCGGTTTGATCCTTCGCGCTACGCGCAAAGAATTTCCCGGGCCCGAATTTTTTTTTTGTTTGACAACATCCCCTTGCGACCCCTCGGGCATGTTTCATTCCCCCCCCGAAGGGGGGGGGGGGGTGTTGTTATGGGAGGGGGGGCGTCGCCCCCCTCAAATCGGGGGATGTCGACCACTGGAGGGGGGCTTCACCCCCTCAAATTGATTTAATTTCATCGGGGGTTTGAGCAAAGCAAAATTAGTCGGGTGTTTAAGCGGGTGTTTGATCGGGGGGTTTTGAAACACTCCCGATTCATTTGAATTCATTGTGCCCCCACCCACCGTTGAAGGTAGCCCCCCTTGAAGAATTGCGAAATGTCAAACAAAAAATTAAAAGTTTTCAAAACAATTTCTTTTTGCTTTGCCTTTGGGAAAGAAGTTTGGTCAACCCCATTAATAGCCCCCTTTGATTCGGACAACCCCCTTTGCAAATTCATCGGGAATTTTGACAATTGATGAAATTTAAACGCGAGGGGGTTCATGGTGAAACCACGACCTTTTGGGAGAATTCCCCCCGCGGTGTTTGCCTTCAGGTTGCTCAAAGAGTTGCCCCGACCGGGCAACCATATGGCGGGGGATGCCAAGGTGGCTTCGCCACCGACCTGTTGGAGAACTCCCGGTGCTGATGGGCCGATGGGCCGATGGGCCGATGGGCCCATCGGCCCATCGGCCCATCGGCCCATCGGCACCGGGAGACGCAAGGGGGCTTCGCATGGTGGGTTAAGCACCGAGAAAAAAGATTTTGGTTTGTAAGTTGAACACTTGGCGAGAGAAGACAAACTCTTGAAACTCCTCAACAAAGGGTTTGTCATTGAGGATTTAATTTATTCCTTACATCTTGCAAAGTTTCCTCCCCTCCTCCGGAAGGGGAACTAGAAGTGACAGATGTCAACAAAGCAAAGAACACTAAAAATGTTAAGCAAACTTTTGAATAAAAATCAAAAAATCGCGTGATTTTTTGTTGTATTATATATATATTGCAGCAAATGTCACTGCATTTTACCCTATTCCATCGACTTTCATTCGTCCAGCTTCCCCCCTCCTCCTCTCTTCGAGATTCCTTTTTGAAAAAGAGAAATCTAGACGAGAGAGGAAAGCTGAACGAATGAAAAGTTATTCTGAACATTAACATTTTTACCAAGGCTGAGGTAATAAGAGTTTCTGACACGTTTTAATTAATTAAATGAACAATATTGCGTTCAGCTTAATTTAACCCTAGATATAACTTTGCATTTTTATTCATTTGATTTTTGTTTTTGTTTCAAATATAATTATGTCTAAAAAAGAATTTTACATTTTTAGTTTTTGACACCGAACTCCCGAGACCCTTACCTCCCCTAGGAATCCCCTTCTGAAGAGGTTAAGTCTTTTGAAAATTCCTTGAAACGAAGATGGCGAAGCCACCTTTGCATCCCCGGTCGGGGGATCCTTCCAATGAAGGTGCAAAGGTAGTGAAACCATAATTTGAAGGGGGGCGAAGCCCCCTTGAAAGCAACCCCCGCTTCGCGGGGGGGTTCATTTTTCCCCCTCGCAAGCTCGGTGGAAAGGATCCCTCTGCGAATTGACAGCCCCGATTTCGATGTGTCCGGAGGACACATTGCAAGGGTTCCTTCCCCCCGGTCACGGCCTTCCGCCCCCCAAAAGAAAATCAAAAAAAAAAACACCCCTCGCGGGGGCGGCCTCGCGGGGGAAACCTTTATGTTGGCGTCGGCAGGATTCTTACGTTTGACAACAATCCTTCATTTCATTCAGGATTGTTGAAAGAGCGCTCATTCCCCCCCGAGAGGGTTCATTGCGCCGGGAATCATTCGGGGGGAGGGAGGGGGGCTTCGCCCCCTCACCATCGGGGGGTCTTGTGGCGCGAAGCTTCCAAGTGGTCCCGGCCCCCGATCCCCCCGATTTTTGAGGGGGGGCGAAGCCCCCCTCCACCCACCCCCCGAATTGATTGAAACTCTTCCTTCGGAAGCCCCCCGCTTCGCGTTGGGAGAATTTATGACGTTTGACAACAGGAATAATTGAGGGGGCGAAGTCCCCCCTCCAGGGGGCTTCGCCCCTTTGGCAAATCCGCTCCGCTTCGCGTCGGGGCGGTCGCTTCCCCTCGGGCACGGGAGGGTTTGAAAACAATGGTTGCCTTTCGGGAATCGGGGGTGGGGAACATGCCCTCCTTGGTCGGGGTTTGACAACATGCCCGAAGCGACCCTCGGCCGCCCCCGCGAGGGGGATTTTTGGGGGGGGATCGGGGGGGGGTGATTCTCAACCGGGAAGGTGGAGGGGGGCTTCGCCCCCTCAAAAACGTTGGGGGGGGTGGTCTCCCACCCCTGACCAGGAGCGACCGGGGTGCTGTCCCAAGGGGGCTTCGCCCCTTCGGATCCCCCGTGAATGAAAATTGACAGCCCCGATGAATTTTGCTTGCGAAATGTCAAGCCCGACCGTCGGGGGGTTTGGGGCCCACTTTGAGCAAGCTCCTTTCCCCCGATAATGGTTGTCCCGAAGGGCAACTTTGTTGTCAAACCCCTTGGTGGGCCATGCCCACCTTGAGGGGGGCGAAGAAACACGACCGTCGAAGACATGCCCTTGTGCATGCCCACCTTCCCCCCCGAAGGGGCAAGTTTTCCTTTCCCCCCGACCGGGCAAAAGGAGGATTCGAACAGGTGCGGTCGGCACCTGTTGGCATACCCCCGAATGAAATGAGGGGGCAACGTCTGCGCGGAGCGCGAAGGACCGTGACCGGGGGAATATCCCCCCCCTTCGAGGGGGCAACCATTAGCGCGTTTCTCTTTCAAGGGGGCTTCGCTCCCGAAACGGGGGCTTCGCCCCCCTCGACTGAATCGGTCGTCGGGGCAACCATTGGGGGGCAACCATATGACAATCCCCCGGTTACGGCCTCGGATTGCTTCGGGTTTGACAACAGGCCCGAAGCGACCCTCGGGCGTGGGGAGACAACCCCCGGTCGGGGGCCGTGACCACTTGGTCGCTTCGAGCAGGAAAGGCAGCGATCCCCCCGGTCGGAGGGGCAAACATTTGCAATGTGTCCAACGGACACATCGAAATTGGAGGGGTTTGAACAACCTGAAGGTTTTCCTTGGAGGGGGGCTTTGCCCCTCCAAGTGGAGGGGCGAAGCCCCCCTCAAAGCGCGTTGCTCTTCCAAGGGGGCTTCGCTGTTGGGAAGGCACCTTGAGGGGGGCTTCGCCCCCCTCGAATGAATTGTGAACAAAGGGTTTCGTGAGGGTTTCGGGGGGATTGTCAAACCTTCGCGCAATCCATTCCCCCGAGCGAAGCCACATTCGAAGGAGGCGAAGCTTTCTAGATCCTCCTTTTGCCCGGTCGGGGCAAAAGGTCGTCGGCGCGAAGCGCCGACGACTTCTTGAAGGAGGCGCTTATTTATACGCGCCTCCTTCAAACGAACAGGTGCGGTCGGCACCTGTTGGCATCCCCCCGATTTGCCCCCCGATTTTTGAGGGGGGCGAAGGTTTCCTTCCCCCTCCACTGGAAAGGTTTGCCCCGGTCACGGTCCGACGACCGAGGACAACATTCCCTTCGGGAATCGGGGGGTGGGCAACGTGCCTCCCGAAACCCTCGCTTTGCGAGTGCAACCATCAGCCGTGGCACCCCCTCAAGGAACCTTTGCTCGGGGGTCGGGAGGGTTTGACAACCATCCTGCTGCGCAGGATCGTTTCATCGGGGGAGTGGCTTCGCAAAGGTTGCCCTCAATGGTTGTCCTCGCTTCGCAAGGGGGTATGCCCCCCCGGGGCGCTTCCCCTCGGGGGCAACCATTATCAATCCTTTGACAACATGCCCTTCGGGCATGGGGAGACAACCTAGGTGGGCATCCACAAGGGCCGTGCCTACTTGGTCGCTTCGCGCCACTGCGAAGGACCCCCCAGTCGGGGGGAAAGGATCCCCCCGCGAAAAGACAAAAATCCCAAGGGCGCTTTGCCCCGGTCACGGTTGGTGTCCTCCGGACACCAAGGGGTGGTCTTCCATTCCTTTCGGGAATGGAAGACCACCCCCCGACCGGGAGCCGTGACCACTTGTGGCGCTTATTTATACGCGCCACAAGTCAAAGGGGGAGGGAGAAAACCCCCCCTTTTTGCAATGTGTCCTCCGGACACATCGAAATCGTGGAAGGAAGAGCGCTCTTCCTTCAACCTTTTGACAATTGCCGCGAACGTAAGGTTTGCTCGCTACGCAGGGCAACTCTTTGAAGCAACCTGAGGGGGGCCATGCGGGGCAACCATTAAGATTTATTTAGCGCGGGGGATGCCAACGTGTGTTCAACACATTCGTTCGAAGGGGGCTTCGAAGGAGTGTGGCACCTGCAATTAAAACCTGCAAAGCAGGTTGCTCAAACGTAAGAATCCTCCCTCCCGGGGGGCCTTGCTTCGCGAGAGTTTCGGGGGCTTCGCCCCCTTCGAAAAGGAAACACCCGAAACCCCCTTCGGGGGTTTGACAACCGTGAAAACAAACCCCCGAAGGGGTTCCTCCCGCTGCGCGGGGAGGATCCCCGCTTCGCGGGGGGATGCAAAGGTGGCGCTTATTTCTACGCGCCACCGACCTGTTGAATTAGGTGTTTGCTTTGCTCGCCAACACCCTCCTTTCAGTCGGGAAACCTTTTGTGCTTCGCTAAACCATTGGGGGGATACTTACCCCGACCGGGGTCCTTTGCTAAGATTCTTTCTTTCCTTGTTCGAAGGGGGCGAAGCCTGCTTGGCAGCAAGGTGGCCTGAAGATTATGCGCCACCTTCGAAATGAATCGATCGTCGGGGTTTCGCGAAGGTTTCGCGGGAGGATCCCCCGCGAAGGCCATGCCCACCTTCTTCCCGGTCGGGGCAACTTTGAAGGGGGCGCGAAGCGCCCTTCAAAGTTGCCCCGACCGGGCAAAAGGAGGATGCCAAGGTGGCTTCGCCACCGACCTGTTGGATAACCCCTCGGTGGACCTAGCCCACCATCACGAAGCACCCCCCGAAGGGGGGTTGTTTTGGATGTGTTGTCAAATCTCGGTAAAGAATTCCCTCCCGACGCGAAGATTTTCTTTGGGGGGCCTCGGGTCGCTTCGGGTTTTGGGGGGATCGGGCAAGCCAATGTTGGCCGAAACCCTCAATGAAGGTGCTTCGCACCTTGCTTTGCTAATCCCTGATGTCAACCTTTGCTTTTGGAAAGACGAAGTCAAAACCTCGAAGGGGTTTTCGCTTCGGGGTTTGACAACAGGTCGAGGGGGGCGAAGCCCCTCTAGGGGGGCAAAGCCCTCTCTAACTCCCCTCACGGGGCCGCCGACCGGTGTTTAGCCGGGTTTTGACCCTCACTTCGCAATTAATAGCAAAGCAAAAACCGGTCGGATGTTTCATCAGGTGGTTAGGGTCGCTGCGGTGGCAAAACCACCGACCGGTCACGGGTGCGAAGCACCGACCTCGGGGCAACTTTTTCATCGGGGGCAATATTTCGTTTCGGGGGCAACACTGACATGGTTGTTCCGGTTGCTTCCCCTCGGGGGGATTGATTTGCGAGTCAGTACAACAGCGGAGACTGGTTGCCCCCGCAGTTCTTCAACACCTAATGAAACATCCGAAACACCCTCTCCGGGGGATTTGATAACACCTTCGCTTCGCTCGAGTGTTGGCCTATTTGACCGATCCCCCCGAAACCCCCGCAAGAAAAACTTGAGACCGGTCGGGATCTCCTTTACCCCCGAATGAAAGAAAAAATAAAATGCCAACACCCCTCATTTTATTTTTTCCTTCATTCGGAAGGCAACCATTGAGACCTGACCGGTCTTAAGTTTTTCTTTCGGGGGATTGTTCTTTCGGGGGGTCTGCCCTCCCTTTGAGAGGGATTGTCAGTGTTGTCCGCGAAATGTTGCCCACGAAGAAAAGTTGCCCCGAAGGGGGAGCGTCAAACCCTCGCTTCACGAGGCAACCTCTTTTTTTTTCTTTCGGGCGCAACAGGTCGGGGGGGTTCCCACCCTTGGCATCCCCCCGCGCTTCGAGGGGGCGAAGCCCCCTCAACTTCCCCCCGAGGGGGGAAGGAAAACCTTCAGGTTGCTCAAAGAGTTGCCCCAAACCCTCCCTTCGGGAGGCCCCCCTTCGGGAGGGAGGATTCTTACGTTTGACAACACTCCCAGGCAAAGGATCCCCTTCTTCGAAGGCCCCCCAAAGAAAATCTTCGCGTCCGGGAAAAGCGGGAGGATTGTTTGAACACTTGGAGGCGCGTATCGCGAAGCGCGCCTCCTTGAATTTATTGGCGCTTCCCGCCGACGACCTTTTACGTTTGACAACACCCCCTCGCGACCCTCGGAGGTTCGGGAGTGTTTCATTCCCCCTCATTTCATTCGGGGGGAGGAGGGGGCTTCGCCCCCTCAAATCAGGGATTTTCGCGGGGATCCTGACACTTCGCAAAGCAAAGGAATCCTGACGACCAAGGGGAAATGATTGCCCCCAAGTAGGCGCGACTCGCCTCTGACCTTAACTGGGAGCAACATTTTTTTTTCATCGGAAAGTTGACTCCGCAGTTCTTTCGAGAGGGTTTCGAGGGAGATGTCTTAGACAATAAGCTTTGACAATGAATTGCGCAAAGCAAATTTCATCGTGTTACTAAAGCTGACCGCACCTTACTTTGCTAAACCTCAAAATGAAATCCTTTCCCCTTCGGGGAAAGCAAAACCTCCGGGGTTCGAAGGATAACAACCTCCAGAAAAAGTTTGCTCCTCCCTGAAACCTCCCTCATTGCAGTTGACAAATTTGAACCTCCTCCGGGGGTTGAAACAATGGGGCGCTTCACGGGTGGGGGAAGCACCTTTTCAAATTAAAATTCGAGGGGGGCGAAGCCCCCTCAACGAATGTGTTGAAAATACGTTGGCATCCCCCGCGCAGTCCATTCCCGGTCGGCCCCCGCTTCGCGTCGGGGAGATTATTACCGATTGTCAAAAAAAGGTTTCCCCAAAACCCCGAATGAAATGAGGGGTTTGACAATACCCCCGAAACCCGACCGTCGGGGCCCCCTCAACAGAAAATCTTCGCGTCGGGAGGGAATTCTTTACCGAGATTTGACAACAATCCTGCGCAGCAGGATTGTTTTAATCGGGGGTGTTTTGCGAAGCAAAGTTGCCGCGAAGCGAGGGTGTTTCATCGGGGATTTTCGCAGGGGGATCCTTTCCCCGGAGGGGAAAGAACTAACCCTCTCGCTTCGCTCGGGGGTTTGAAAACTCCTGAAAAAGGTGTGAGAATCTTCACAATGAAGGCCAAGTGAACCAAGGTGATTTTGCTACCTTCGATTGATTTTGCCTTCAAAACCTTTGCGCATGGAAGATTTCACACAATCAAAGTGCCTTGGGCACAGTGCTTCACTTCTTTCGCGAAGCGAAAGCAAAACCCCTCCGGGGTTTGAATTCCCAAAAATCCCCTCTGGGGGAGGGTATTAGCGAAGCAAAGTTTTCTTTGAACCACTTTGCACCTTGGTTGAGCATAGTTCAAACCTAAATCGTGAAAAAAACGAAGGAGGCTTCGCCCCGCGCAGCGGGATCCTTTTCCTTCGGGCAAAACCAGTATTGCCTTTCAGGGTTTGACTTTCTTTCCCCCCTCGGGGGGAAGGATCCCCCCCGAATTGATTGCCAACGTTTCTTGAAGGGGCACCCCCCTTCTGCTTGCCCTTTAGAACAGCCCTCCCGATTCAACGACGTGGTTTCACAACAATCCCCACAAATCAATTCGAAGGTGGCGGAAGGTTTCCTTTCCATAAGGCCACCTTTGAAAAGTGGCTTCGCCACCTTTGAAAGAACAATTGTTCTCAAACAAAACGATTGTCACATGGTTGCCCCAATAGTTGCCCCTCCCGACGGTCGGGGTTGACATTTCAAATTGATTGAATCCCCCCCTCGCTTTGCGAGGTAACCCCATCGCTTTGCGAGGGGGTGTCTCCTGAATCGGGGCTGTCAATTCGCGGGGGGATTCTACTTGCCGCAAAGCAATTAATTTCAAAGGGGGGGATGAATTTATTCGGGGGGATCGGCAAAAGTGGACAATCGTTTTGTTTCAAAAGGAGGCAATTGTCCATTCCAAGGTGGCTTGTCCACCTTTTGCAGGTCGGTGGCGCTTCGCGCCACCTTCAATTGATTTGAGGGTGGGTGCCAAGGGGGCTTCGATAGTAAGGGAGACACCTTGAGACGGGCTTCGCCCCTCGAATGATTTTTTGCTTTTAAAAAGGTGAAATGCCCGATTCAACGCTTTTTTTGCTTTGCAAAATGTTCAATTCCCCTTAATTTCATTCAGGGGAACCCCCTCGCTGCACGAAGCTCCTTCCGGGAGAAAATGAATTCAAAGGGAGCTTTATGTTTAGCAAAGCCAACTTCCAATTCATTTTGCTGTGTGAAATGTCAACCTTTTACCTTGGTCAAAACTGTAGGCAAGATGGCTTCACCACCTTCGATTCGGAAGTTTTGCCCTTTGCACTAAGATAGCACCGAAACGACACCTTCGAAACTTTGTTCTTTCCAGGTTGCTCCCCTCCCTTGATGAAAGGTTTGATTGATGGCTTCATCAAAGCGCATTTTCACCTGTCCACTCCCATTCAAAGTTGAAGGAAGCTTCGCTTCCTTCAAAATTGAAGGGCAAACGAAGCCCCCTCAACCCCCGCGGGGCGGCGCTTTGCGCGCCCTTCAAATTATATTCAAAAATTCGTTTATTTACAAAATAAATAAATGTTATTTTTCTTTTCAAAGAAATACACTTAGTTTTTTTATTTTAAAAAAATATTTTGCAATAGATGAAAACTAAAAGGCAGTAAGCAAGCTGTGCTTGTTGTGCTAAAGAACAACCCCTTTGTTCTTTGCTGTTGATATAAAAGTTTTCAAGCTAGGGTGTCAAAACTTTCCCCCTTCGGGGGGAAGTTTCACTAAATGAAATTTCAACATATAAACCTTTTCACCACCTTCCTCGTTTTGGCAACCTTCATAAAAAAATAAAGGTCAGAAGAGTTCGGTACGAACTTTCCCCCTTCGGGGGAAGTTTCACTAAAGAAAAATTTTGTCTTTTCAGATTTAGCCCTCGTGTGAAAATCGTGCTTCGTGTTCGAAATCTCTTCTTTCCGGAGGGCAACCATCGTGAAGCACATTATCTTTGGATAGTGTGTCATAAGTCGATTTGTTGAGACTTGTAACAACCAGTTTGAAGGTAGTTTTTGCCGCGAATCGAAGCGGAGGCTTGCTTCGCTTTGCCAACGTTTCTCGATAATGGTTGCCCCGATGAAACACCCCCCACCCCGAAGCCCCCTCCACCTTCCCCGATTCAACATTCCCGAAGGGCAACCTTGTTGTCAAACCCTCGCGAATCAATATCGCGAAGCAATCAATTTCAAACAACGAATCAATGAACCCCCGACCGGGGTTCAATTTAGAGGATTTAATCGCAAAGGTTTTGGGGAAGGGAATCCCCAGAGGGGAAGCGACCGGACATGTCAACCCCGACCGTCGTAAGGGGTTTGGGGGTGTTGTCAAAGAAAAATCCCCCCCCAGCGCGACTTTACCCCCGGGCTAAGACCCGCGCCCTTCAAATGAATCCCCCTCCCACCCGGTCGCGGCAATCAGCGTAGCGGGGAAACCCTCCTTTTCCCCCGATGACAAGGTGCCTCCCCACCAGTGCGAAGCACCCCTTGGTTGAATCCTCCTTTTCCCCCGAAGGGCGTCCCCCCCCTTCGGGGGGGAAGGTGGGCTAGGCCGTAGCGGGGGGATTTCAACGCCCCCGAGCAAAGGTTCCTTGAGGGGAGTTGTCAAACTCCCCCGATGTTCTCCTTTCGGGCGTCCCCCCCCCCCCTTCGGGGGGGGGAAAGTCGCCCCCTTCTAACAAAAACCAACGTGCCAAGGCGGATTCCCCCGAGGTCGGTGCTTCGCACCTTACTTCGCTATTTAACGGTCGGGGGTGTTGTCCCAAGGGGGCTTCTCTCCAGGGGGGCGAATGAATCAGTGTTTGGGCCGTGACCGGGGGATCGGCAAAGCAAAAAGAAACTTCGAAGGTGGCGCAAAGCGCCACCTTGGTGCCAAGGGCAAACCCTTCTTTTCACGAAGCGAAAGGACCCCATTTCGTTTGAAATCGCCCCCCTTCGAATTGGGAGCGAAGCCCCCATCCCCCCCCGACCGGGGGGGATCCTCTTGTGGTACGAAGCGCCACCAAGTGGTCACGGCCCCCGAAAGAAAAAATTAATTGACACACCGAATTGAACTCCCGGAGGAAGTTCATTGATTCGTTGTTTGAAATTGATTGCTTCGTCATCAATTCGCGAGGGTTTCGTTTCCAAAGAAAACATGAACATCGTTTTGTTTTAAAATGACGTTTCCCTCCTAAGGAGGGAATGCTTAACTAAAGAATTTCTCCTCCGAAATTTCCAAATGAAATGAGGGGGTATGACAATCCACTTTGAGGATTGAATCAAAAAAGGATCCCCCTTCGGGGGATGCAAAAGATGGCTTCGCCACCTTCGTTTATTGTTAATTGAGATTAACAGAAAGGATTCCCCCTTCGGGGAATGCCAAGGTGGCGCTTATTTATACGCGCCACCTTCGTAGTAAAAAAGGGGGGTGAACCAATGCGCTCTTGGCCTACCAGTACACAAGAATCAGCTGAACTGCAGACAAAGAATAATGTCTTGCAAAGTTGCTGAATTTTCCTCAATTTTCGAAGGGGGTGAAGCCCCCTTGAAATCACCTCCCCCTTTGGGGGGGGGTCGTTTTACCTTCCCCCGTAGGGGGAACTGTAATAAAAAACAAGTAGATAAATAATTTTATGTTATTACAAATTCCTCCTGATAAAAACTCCGATAAAAAAAAAGGGGTGCGAAGCGAAAAGGAAACCTTGATTTCACTTTATAAATTGAAGGGGGCAAAGCCCCCGACCGAGGGGGCTTCGCCCCCCTCAACCCTCCGCGGGGCGGGTTCGCTTCGCACGCCCTTCAAAATGTTTGCTAAAACCTGGCGAACGCACGCTCGAGCAGTGTTCAACCCCTAACTTCCGATTTATAAAAAAATGTTCCACTGCCCACTGAATTCCCCAATTCAATACGACGGTGGCGCGTATAAATAAGCGCCACCTTGGCATCCCCGAAGGGGGATCCTCCATTAAACCCCCGAAAGAAGTTTTCAATTCCCCCAGTGAACTTTGAAGACATGGCCTAACTCCCCCGATTTGCTTGGGGTTTTCAAAGTTCTTAAACCCCCTTACGAGGGCGGGTCTTTAGAGATTTTGGTGAAATTCATTCAAATCCCCACCAAAACCCCTTGCTTTGCTCGGGCATTTTAAAGCTCATCAGGCTTACTAGACATCTATCCTTTATGAAAGGAATCAACCCCCTCGAGGGGGGGCGGCTTTTCAACAAAGTGCCCGAAACTTCAATCTCCTCGCTTTGCTCGGGGGTTTGACATGCCCTTCGGGGGGTTAGCGAAGCATACTTTCAATGGGGCGAAGCCCCCTTCACGAAGAGTGGCAAAGCCACCTTGGAGAAAGGTTGCCCTTCGGGAGAATTGTTTGCCCGAAGGGGAAAAGATTTTTTTCATCGAAGAACCTTCAGTGAGCATGTCGGGGCTCATTTCATTTGCCCTTTTCGGGGGGAAGAACTGTGAGGAGTTAAATGACTTCCGAAGACGAAGACACTTTCGATCAGGCTTGCCAGCAAGGGGGTCCGCAGATGTTGAATAACATGAGACACCTTTGAGATGGGCAAGGAAATCCGATCCTTCATACCTTTGAAAACAGTAAAAAAAGAAACCTTGTTCTTTGCCAACGTTCCTTTGAGGGGGGCGACTTCAAAGGTCGGTGGCGCGTATAAATAAGCGCCACCTTGGCATCCCCCCGCGCGTCCCCCTTCGGGGGGGGTGGCTTCGCTAATGGTTGCCCCCCGATTCAACACTCTTTGGGTGTTTGCTTCGCAAAACATGCCCGAAGGTCGCTTCGGGCATGTTGTCAAACGTAAGAATCCTGCTGACGCCAACTTTTGGGGCGCCTGCCGAAGGGAGGCCGTGACAAGGGGGATTGTCAAAATACCCTCAAGGAACCTTTGCTCGGGTATTTTTGTCTTTTCGAGGAGGGATGCTTTTCAAGTTTGTGCTTTCGCTTCGCGAAAGAATGGTATGGTTTCCCCCTCCACCTTCCCGGTCGGGGAAGGCACATCCCCCGGTCGGGGGGATCGGGAAAGCAAAAACCGGGGGGTTTTGAGGTCGAACCCTCGCGATGGAAGCTCCGCGCAGGGAGCAGTCCTAGGGGGAGCCGATCAGTGTTTTGAAAAGCAAGGTGTTATTCAAACACATTCCTTAGGGGCTTGCTTCACTTTTTCTTTCCCCCCCCCCTTCACGAAAAAGAAATAGGAGAGCAAACATCGTCCCCGCCCTTTTAAGGAACGGATTACGCCAATGCCGCAGGACAGCGAAGCCTCTCTTCCAAACCCTCCGATGACATGTTCGATGAAGGTTATCCATACCTTGTTTCAATCCTCGATTCAACCCCCGATGAAATTCATCCCACCTCTGTTTCAAAGAGCCGCTTTCTGAAACGGAAACAGCTTCCTGAAACAGGGGTGGGGTGAATTTCATCGGGGATTGAAAGATATTTCAGGGGTATTTCGGTGAAAATTCAATTCGCTTCAGTTCATTTGATGAGTTTGGGGTCTGCCTGTTTGGGGTTGAATAATTCAACCCATCAAGTTGTTTTTTTGTTTAGTCTTGCTTTGCAATCCTGAAGGTAAGTCAAATATTGCATTGTACCGTACTGCACTGCACCGTACTGCACTGTACTGACCTGCACTGACCTGCACTGCTTTCAGATCGTCTCCCAAATGCATTGCATTCATTACTGCACTGCCAGTAATCAATGAGGGGGGCGATTTGGAAAGCAGTTCGAAGGGAGGCGCGTATAAATAAGCGCCTCCTTGAAAGGTCGTCGGCGCTTCGCGCCTCCTTCGTTCTTTCCTAACGTTTCTTGAGGGGGGTCTTCTTCGAAGCCCCCCTCTACCTTCCCGGTCGGGGAAGGCACATCCCCCGAAGTTCTTCGACCCCTGCTTAAACACCCGATAAATGAATTGCGAAGTGTCAATTCATTGAACCCCTCGATGAAAAGGTTGCTCAAACTCTCGACCGGGGCTTCAGGGGGTTTCGTTTGCAAAGCGAAAGCGAATCAATTCCCTTGACAATTCAATTAATTGCAAAATGTCAAACCCCCGAAGCAAAGCCCCCGAATGGTTTGCCCCATATTGCGAAACAAAGGGGATTGTCAAACCCCTGCAATGAAGACTCAACTTGCCGCAATTCAATGAAAAAATGGAGGGGGGCGCGAAGCGCCCCTCATTTCAAGGGCGCGCTTATTTCTACGCGCGCCCTTCAAATGAATCTCCTTCCCACCCCGATGCCCCCTTAATTGAATTCTTGCCTTCGCGCCTCCGTCAAATTCAACACCCAAGGGGTGTTGTCAAACAAAAATTCATCCCCCCGAATTGATCCGAAACCCTTGCTTCGCAATCAATTCGAGGGGGGCGAAGCCCCCCCTCAAAGAAAAACCGAGGGGGAAGGACAACATCCTCCTTTCAGTTGGATGTTGAATCCATCTTTTGACAACAGGTCGGTGGCAAATTCATTCATCCCCCCGCGCTTTCAATGTGTGCTACGTATACGTGCTGCAATGTGTCCTGCAAACACGTCGAAAGGGCCTGCTTTTCAAACAAAACGATTGTCAACGACAACGTTGCCCCCTGAATTAACAATTCGCGGGGGGAGGGAATCCTTCCAAAACAATCGCCCCGGTCACGGTTGGTGTCCTCCGGACACCGATTCATTCGAGGAGGGGCGAAGTCCCCGTTTCGGGGCGAAGCCCCCTTGGGACAACATGCCCGAAACCCTCGCGATTCAAGGTTGCCCCGAAGGTCACTTCGGGGCCAAAGCTGATGGTTAACCCTCGGTGGGCCTAACCCACCTAACGAAACACCCCCCCCCCGAAGGGGGGGTTGTTTTGCGATTCATTTGAGGGGGGGTCGAAATCCCCCCGTTTCGGGGGCGAAGCCCCCTTTGGACAACATTCCCCTCGCGACGGTGGGGGAAATCCTTCCCCCCTCGCTTTGCAATCAATAATCGGGAATGTTTCGTCGGGCATGTTTCATCTAACCCCCCTGTCTTCGACTAGGTGGGCATGGCCCACCGAGGGTCAACCATCAGCCTTGGCAGGTCGGTGGCGAATTCCATTGCATTGCATCCCCCCGCCAATCAATTTGAAAGGTGGATCAGCCTTAGCAGGGGGCGCGTATAAATAAGCGCCCCCTTGCCTTCACTTCATAAATTGAGGGGGGCGAAGCCCCCGGACCGAGGGGGCTTCGCCCCCCCTCAACCCCGCGGGGCGGGCGCTTCGCGCCCCCTTCAAAGTTTCCTTTCCATAAGGCCACCGACCTGCAAAGGTGGACAAGCCACCTTTGAATGGACAATTGCCTGCTTTTCAAACAAAACGAATGTTGAGCGTAGCGCGGAGCGAAGAGAATCCCCTGACCGGGTAGGAACCCTTGCTCCGCTTTTGCGGGGGGATGCCTTCGGTGTTTCATCGGGGGTTTTGGAAGGATCCCCCCGCGAAAATCCCCCGATTTGAGGGGGGCGAAGCCCCCCTCCTCCCCTCCCGAATGAAATGAACCCTCTCGGGGGGAATGAAACACTCCCGAACCTCCGAGGGTCGCGAGGGGGTGTTGTCAAACGTAAAAGGTCGTCGGCGGGAAGCGCCAATAAATTCAAGGAGGCGCGCTTCGCGATACGCGCCTCCAAGTGTTCAAACAATCCTCCCGACGCGAATTTTCTTTGGGGGGGCCGACCAAGGAAGGGGATCCTTTGCCTGGGAGTGTTGTCAAACGTAAGAATCCTCCCGACGCGAAGCGGGGGGCCTCCCGAAGGGAGGGGTTTGGGGCAACTCTTTGATTGCAACCTGAAGGTTTTCCTTCCCCCCTCGGGGGAAGGATCCATGGTGGGCATGGCCTGCGCGGGGGGATGCCAAAGGGAAGGAAACCTTCGCCCCTGACCTTGAGGGGGAAGGAAACCTTCGCCCCCTCGAAGCGCGGGGGGATGCCAAGGGGGGTGGGAACCCCCCGACCTTTCGGGGGTTCCCCCTCGCTTCGTGGCAAGTTGAGGGGTTTACCAACACCCAAAAACCCTCCAAACCCCTCAACCTCTCCAATTGATTGCGAAAACCCCGACGACCGAGGGGCAACCATAACAATCCCCTTGCGAATGGTCGCCCCCTTGGGGGCAACCATTCTTCGCTTTCCTCAAGGAAAGGTTGACAAAGGATTGCGATTTGATTTAATCGCGGCAAGTTGAATCAATCCGTTGACAATCAAAGTTTTGCTCGGTGCCTAGCCCACCTAGGAAAGATTTCGTTTCGCACTACGTGCAGAAGGATCCCCCGAAACCTTCTCTTCGGGAAGGTTTGACAACACCCTCCTTTCAGTCGGGTGTTTAATCGGGGGATGCAATGTGTCCTAGATGCCCGACTTTTAAAGGAGGCGCGATGTGGTGAAGCCACGAAGGTGGTGAAACCACCGAAACCTTCGCTGCGCGAAGGTTTGAGCAACCTGCGTTGCATGTTTGAATCGTGGCTTCATCCCATTGCGCCTCCGACCTTTGATTCTTTGATTTCATCGGAGGGGTTTGAAATTGATTGCTTCGCGGCAACTTGAATTGCGAGGAAAACACCCCGGTCGCTTCCCCTCGGGGGTGTTGTCCTTCCCCCCGAAGGGGTCCGTGACCACTTGGTCGCTTCGCGCCACAAGAGAATCCCCCCCCGAATGAAATGAAGGGGGGATAGGGGGTCGAATGAAATGAGACCCCCGGGGACGATTTCAAACGAAATGGGGTCCTTTCGCTTCGCGAAAGAAGGGTTTGCCCTTGGCACCGAGGTGGCGCTTTGTGCCACCTTCGAAGTTTCTTTTGCTTTGCCGATCCGCCAGTCACGGCCCGACCACCGATTCATTCGCCCCCCTGGGGCGAAGCCCCCTTGGGACAACACCCCCGACCGTTAAATAGCAAAGCAAGGTGCGAAGCACCGACCTCGGGGGGATCAGCCTTGGCACGTTGGTTTTTGTTTGAAGGGGGCGACTTCCCCCCCCCCCGAAGGGGGGGGGGGGGACGCCCGAAAGGAGAACATCGAGGGAGTTTGACAACTCCCCTCAAGGAACCTTTGCTCGGGGGAGTTGAAATCTCCCCGCTACGGCCATAGCCCACCTTCCCCCCCCCAAAGGGGGGGGACGCCCTTCGGGGGAAAAGGAGGATTCAATCAAGGGGTGCTTCGCACTGGTGGGGAGGCACCTTGTCATCGGGGAAAAGGAGGGTTTCCCCTGCTACGCTGATTGCCACGACCGGGTGGGAGGGGGATTCATTTGAAGGGCGTGAGTCTTAGCCCGGGGGTAAAGTCGCGCTGGGGGGATATTTTTGCTTTGACAACACTCCCAAAACAATCCCCCCTTCGGGGGGGATGTCTTCGACTAGGTGGGCTAAGCCGACCGAGGGGCAACCATCAACCTTGGCACCCCGGTCGCTTCCCCTCGGGGGTGGAGGGAGGATCCGAAGGAGGGCCGTGACTACTTGGTCGCTTCGCGCCACAAGTCATCGGGAGGATCCATGGTGGGCGTGGCCTGCGCGTGAGGATGGTGGCTTCGCCACCGACCTGTTGAAATTGGGTGTTTCAAACCCCCCAAAGGGGGCCGGGACCACTTGGACGCTTTGCGCCACAAGTCAAACCCCCCGATTACAACAATCCCTCGCTTCGCTCGGGATTGTTGTTCAACCCTCCCTCGCTTCGTTCGGGAGGGTTTCGGGGGGTTTTGCAATGTGTCCTCCGGACACATCGAAATCGGGGATTTAAGAACTTTGGGGGGGACAAGAGAAGAAAGGATCCCCCCGCGAAAATACCCAATTTCGATGTGTCCGGAGGACACATTGAGATTGGGCATTTTGACAATCGTTTTCTTTATAAACAATTTAAGCGCAGGGGAATGACAAGAGGGCAAAGCCCCCGACCTTTGACAATGATGGTGGGATAGACAAGCGACCCTCGGGCAGTTGAAGCGGGGGCAAAAATTCGATGGTGTGGGGCGTCGCGGGGTTTCTGAAGGACATTATCGATCCCGAACCGCCCTTAGGTCGGAGTCTTGACTTTTAGGGGGAAAAATTTTTAATAAAAATATGTCAATTTTATCTTGGATTGAAGATCAACGTAAACTCAAATTAATTAATGCACCAAAATATAAACATCCTGCTTCAGATGGAAGTCAAGGACTATGGACACGATGTGATAATTGTGGTTCCATTTTATACATAAAACATTTAAAAGAAAATCAACGAGTCTGTTTTGAATGTGGTTTTCATTTACAAATGACTAGTCAAGAACGTATTCAAAATTTAATTGATTCAGGAACATGGAGACCACTTAATCAATTTATTTCTCCGTGTGACCCTTTAGAATTTAAAGACCAAAAAAATTATACAGAAAGAATTATAGAAGCTCAAGAAAGAACTGGTTTAAAAGATGCTATTCAAACGGGAACAGGTTTAATTAATGGAATTCCTGTTGCATTAGGTGTAATGGATTTTCATTTTATGGGGGGAAGTATGGGTTCTGTAGTTGGAGAAAAAATTACACGTTTAATAGAATATGCAGCTCAAAAGGGCTATACATTAATTTTAGTTTGTGCGTCGGGGGGTGCACGTATGCAAGAAGGAATTTTAAGTTTAATGCAAATGGCTAAAATTTCATCTGCATTAAATATTTATCAAAATTGTACAAATTTACTTTATATTTCAATTTTAACTTCACCAACTACAGGAGGAGTCACTGCTAGTTTTGCAATGTTAGGAGATTTAATATTTGCTGAACCGAAAGCTTTGATTGGTTTTGCAGGTCGAAGAGTTATTGAACAAACATTACAAGAGCAACTTCCTGACGATTTTCAAACTTCAGAATATTTATTAAATCATGGTCTTTTAGACCAAATTATTCCTCGATTTTTTTGAAACAAGCATTAGCTGAAACAATAACATTGTATAAAGAAGCTAGCTTTAATAAATAAACAAAGATGACGAAGCTACCTTGGGTATCTGATAGGGTAGATATCGACAAATTCTGTGTCTCCTCTCAGACGTTAACTTGAAAAAAAGGCAACAAATGCTCAGAAAACGTTTATTCCTTGTAACGATTCTCTTAACCACCCTCTTCGGGGGTCAACTTGAAAGGATGCAGAAAGGATCCCCCCGCGAATTGACAGCCCCGATTTCCTTTGGTGGGGTAGGCCGAGGGGGGCCCCCCTCCACCAAGGGAAGGAGGCGCGTATAAATAAGCGCCTCCTTGGTTTCAACCCCCGAAACCCGACCGTCGGGAGGCCCCCCCGGGAGGGAGAGTTCTTAGATTTGACAACACGAATGAATCCCCCCCCCTTTGGGGGGGGATGCCGACCGTGTCCGGAGGACACATTGGCACCCCCCGAAGCAACCCTTGGGAGTTATGCCCCTTCGGGCATCCTTTACCTGGCAAATCCCCCCTTCGGGGAGCAACCATTCAACGGCCTAGCCCACCATGGGTCCTCCCTTCGGGAGTATCGGGGGGTTGAAACGTTCAACACCTTCGAACTTAAAGGTTGCCCCGATTTCTTTTGGTGGGGTAAGCCGTTCCTTCGAAGGGGCGAAGCTCCTTCAAGGTGCCTCCCCCACCAGCGAAGCCCCCTACCCCAACGCGCAGGTCTAGCCCACCATGGATCCTTTGACCTTCGGGCAAAGCACATCCCCTTGTGGATGACCACCTTCCCCCCCCGAAGGGGGGGACGTTTTCCCCGGTGCCTAGCCCACCTAGAAAACGTCCCCCCCTCGGGGGAAGGTGGGCATCCACAAGGCAAAGAGGACCGGGAAAGCAAAAACCGGGGGGCAACTTTAATCGCGTCTTGGGAAATGATTTCAAAGGGGCGAAGCCCCTTTGGTGGAGGGGGATTCGCCCCCCCGATATCAATCCTTCTTGTGGCGCGAAGCGACCAAGTGGTCACGGCCCGACGACCGAGGGGTTCTTTTTGCCACTCCCGAGGGTCGCTTCGGGAGTGGGGAAACTACCCCCCGAAGGGGGTGTTTCGGGGGGATCGGGAATTGATTGAAACCCTAGGGGTCGACAACCATTCGAGGGGGCGAAGCCCCCTCAACCTTGAAGGAAGCGAAGCTTCTTTCCACGATTAAGATTCAACATTCCCGAAGGAAATGTTGTCAAAGGTAAAAAAAAAAAAAGTTGCCCTCGCGGGGGCTCCCCTCCCGGGGGGGGGGGCCTCGGTCGTCGGGGTTTCGGTAGCGCGTATAAATAAGCGCCACCTTGGGACCCCGAAGGGGTCCCCCCCGACCGGGGGTCAAGGAAGCTTTGCTTCCTTCAAGGGAGACCCCTTTGTTTCATGAAGGGGGCGAATCCCCATCCCCCCCCAACCGGGGGGATGCTTTTCCTGCGCGAAGCGACCAAGTGATCACGGCCCAACGACCGAGGGGGAAGGACAACACCCCCTCAAGGAACCTTTGCTCGGGGGTGTTGTCCTAAGGGGGCGTCGCCCCAGGGGAGGGCAAATGAATCGGTCGTCGGGGTGTTGGGGATTTTGACAATTGATTTTATAGAAGCGCGGGGGGATGCAAAGAGGGCTTCGCTGGTGGGTGAGGCACCTTTGAACCCTGAAATGAATGGTTGAAACAAAGGAAGCTTCGCCTCCTTTGGTTGTATGAAGGGCGACCTCTTTCTTAAATGATATAGGGGCTTGGAATAAATGAAAGAGAAAATTCATGTGATTTGATCTGCCAAGGCTGATCGTCTTCTTTAACTTCTCGGGTGTGAAGTCGAAAAGTCACCCCCTCATTTCATTCGGGAGTTGACTTTGGTGGCAAGTTTCAAAAGAAAGATTTTTTTTTGCAAAGCTCAAGAGGTAGGTTGTATTAATTGACTTCGACTTTTAAACTTTGAAAGGGGCAAAGCCCCCTTGAAATGATCCGCAAAACCCCGACGACCGATTCATTTCAAAGGTGGCGCAAAGCGCCACCTTGGTGCTAAGGGCAAACCGGGGCTTCGCCCCCTTCGAACAAGGAAAGGATCCATGGGGGCATGGCCTGCGCGTTTCAGGGGATCCGGGGGGCTTCGCCCCCTTCGAAAGAGGCTTCGCTCGAGGGCAACCTTTAATCGCGGGGGGTTCCTTTTTCTTTCCCCCTCGTTTTTCTTTGCTCGGGAAAAAGCTGAAAGCAAGGTGGCTTCAATACCTCCCGAGGGAGGCAATGTTGAATCAGGGGGAAATAAAATAGCTTTGCTACAAAATGAAATAAGATCAATGAAGCATTTAAGGGAATCCAGCCTTGGCACCAATGAGGAAAAATCAAAGGATCCTCCCGCTTCGCGGAGGATGTCCAAGGGGCTTCGCCCCGAAACCTCGACCACCGAGGCCCCCCCCGGGAGGAGATTTTTTGAAGGAAGAGCGCTCTTCCTTCCACGAAGGTGGCAAAGCCACCTTGGGACCTTTGAAAACATTCCCTTCGGGAATGTTGAAGCGTGTATGGGTTTTCTAAGTATTTTTGACTTGTGGAACATTTGTTTTTTGAGTAAAGCCTTGGGATTTGGTTCAAATTGAAAACAGGAATGTTGAACTTCAGAACAATAGACCCAAAATCCTCGAAGAGAATTTATTCGGTTTTTTCTACTGTTTTTGAACAGTTTGTTTTAAAATGATTCATTCTGAATATTTGCTATGAATTTTTAGCGACTTTAGATTGCTTTCTTCGGGGGAAAGCTGGAAGGAACCCCCCGAAAGCAAAGCAAACGAACAGGTGCCAAAGGCACCTGTTGGCATTCCCCCTTCGGGGGGATCCTCCCAATTTCAATTGCAAAGCAATTGTCGAAGCCCCTGAAAGACAATTATTTGAAAGGGAGCTGCTTTGTTGAATTGTTCAAACCTGAAACACAAGCGAAGCAAAGTCCCGAAGAGGGAAAATAGCCGAAGGCAAGGGGGGCTTCGCCCCTTCGCTTCGCGCCTCCGACTTTTAGGGGCAAAAAGGGGTTGGAACAATCCCCGAAACCTTCACAGCAACCCGAAAAGGAGTGTTCACACCCCTTATGCGAGGTTTAACCATCTCTTGAACAAAGTCAGATCAATCAGGCTTGCCTCCTTGATTCAACGTGCCTTTGAAGGGGGCTATTAATTTCTTGTTACCCCCGCAATCAATTCGAATTTTTTGGTTGACAAGACAATCTTGAAAAAGCAAGCAATTGTCCTTTCGACGTGTCCGCAGGACACATTGAATGAATTCACAAAGGTGGCCTTATGCGAACAGGTGCGGTCGGCACCTGTTGGCATCCCCGAAACCCCTCCTTCGAAGGGTTTGACAACATGCCCGCAACCCTCGCTTTGCGAGGGCAACCATCAGCCTTGGCACCTCCTTCGGAGGTGTTTTGCGAAAGCAAAGTTGCCGCGTCCCCCGATTTCGATGTGTCCGGAGGACACATTGCAAAAGGGGGTGTTTTCCCTCCCCGTTTGACTTGTGGCACGAAGCGTCCAAGTGGTCACGGCCCCGGTCGGGGGGTTTGAAACATGCCCGATTAAACACCTTCGAAGGAAGTGTTGTCAAACCTAAGAACCCTCCCTCCCGGGGGGCCTCGCAGGAACCCTTAAGGGTTCCTCCCCCGCTTCAACATTCCCGCGTAGCGGGAATGTTGTTAAATCTAAGAACCTTCCCTCCCGGGGGGGCCTCGCGAAGCGAGGGTTTCGGGGGGATTGTCAAAGGTCTTCTTAAACGAAGGGGGCGAAGCCCCCTTGGCATCCCCCGCTCCGCGGGGGATCCTTTGCCACCGAAACCCTCGGCGAAGGCCCCCGGGAGGGAGGGTTTAAGTTCCCCATTCCCTTCGGGAATGTTTAATTCCCCCCCCCCTTCGGGGGGAGGAATTGGAGGGGGCTTCGCCCCCGCAAATCGTGGAACCCCTTGGAAGAGCGCCCTTCCTTCAAAAAAAAATCTCCCCGACGCGAAGCGGGGGGGGCCTCCAAGGAGGGAAGGAACCCTTTCGCGAGGGTTTCGGGCATGTTGTCAAACCCGAAGCGACCCGAGGCCGTGACAAGGGGATTGTCAAACCCCCTCCGGGGGGGGGCGAGGTTCCCTTCCCCCTCCACCAAAGGGGAAAGAAACCTTCGCCCCTTTGGCCAAGGCAAATCTTCCCGACGCGAAGCGGGGGCTTCCGAAGGAAGGCATGTTCAAATCGCAAGGGTGTTTTGCGAAGCAAAGTTGCCGTGAAGCGAGGATGTTTCATCGGGCATGTTTAAAAACCCCCCCGACCGGGGCCGTGACTACTTGGACGCTTCGCGCCACAAGTTCAAAACCCCCCCTTCAGGGGGGTTTTGCTTTCCCGATCCCCCCGATTTTTGAGGGGGGCGAAGCCTCCCCTCCACCCACCCCCGATCACGGTCCGACGACCAAGGAGTTTGACAACAATCCTGCGCAGCAGGATTGTTGCAATCGGGGGTGGGCAACATGCCTCCCTGATGAATTAATTCAAAGGGGGCTTCGTAAAAAACCCCTTCGCACAAAGGTGGCGCTTATTGCGCCACCTTCGAATCGGGGGCGAAGCCCCCTCCAGGTCAGGGGCGAAGCCCCTTTTGAATCCTTTGACAACACGAATGAATCCCCCCTTTGGGGGGATGCCTTCGGTGTCCGGAGGACACATTGGCACCCCCCGCGAAAATCCCCGAAACCCCTTCTTGGGAGGCCCCCGCTTCGCGTCGGGGAGATTGTTTGAAGGAGGCGCGTATCGCGAATCGCGCCTCCTTGAATTTATTGGCGCTCCGCGCCAATAAATGACGACCTTTTGAAGGAAGAGCGCTCTTCCAAAGTGTTAAATTCCACGGTCGGCATCCCCCCCGATGGTTTAAACATTCTTTTAAGGGGGCGAATCCCCCTCCTTAGATAAGAAAGGAGAATGAAAAGATTTCTTTAAATGAGGGGGGGGAATGAAACAATCCCGGAGGGAAACCATTGGGGAACTTGAACCCTCCTCCGGGGGGCCTCCCGACGGTCGGGGAACCCTTTCGGGGGATTCGAAGGTGTTTTTGACGAAGCCACCTTGGGACCTTTGACAACAATCCTGCAAGGCAAAGAATCCCCCGGTCGGGGGGCAACCATAACAATCCCCCGGTCGCTCCCGGTCAGGGCATGTCTACGGATTGTTGCAATTGGAGGGGATGGTCAAACAAAAAGGAATTCGGGCCGTGACAAGGGGGATTGTCAAAATCAAGGGCATTTTTGTCTTTTCGCGGGGGGATCCTTTGCGCGTAGCGCAAAGGACCCACCAAAGAATGGTTGCCCCCAAGGGGGGTTTTGCAATGTGTCCTCCGGATACATCGAAATCGGGGAGATCCTTTGCGCCACCTTCGAAATCGCGGGGGGGTTTCTTTTTCTTTTTCTTTCCTCGCTTTGCTCGATCGAGCTACCTAACCCCCTAATTCACTTCATCCCTTCGGGTGTGAAACGCCCCAATTGAAATGAGGGAGTGGCATTGATTCGCTTAGGGGTTTCAGTTGAATTCATTCAAACCTTTTAAGGGGAAGGGCAATGTTGAATTAAGGGCTTTCCCCCCTCTGCAGGGGCAGCCCTCCAGGAGGTTTTGATTTTCTAACCACCGAATGACATGAGGGGTTAGTTTCGATCCTTCCTCGGAAGGATCTCCCGAAACCTCCGACTTCCCCTCGACCGGGGGGTCCTTCACAATGGTTGCCTCCGAAGGGGGATGGCAAACCCTTCCGAAGGAAGGCCCCCCACCCTTTGGAGGTTTGACAACACCCGACCGATGTTTAATCGGGGGATGCAAAGGTGGCTTCGCCATCTTCGTTTCGAAAACAAGGATCCCCGCTGCGCGGGGGATGCAAAGGAGGTCTCATTTCATTCGGACTCCTTCGTTTTTGACTTTAATGTAGGTTGAATATACTATCTCTGTGTCAAAAGCTTTTTGATCAGCGTAGCATATAATTCCATCAAAAGGGGCATCGTCCCCTTCAATATTATTAATTCAAAATGTTCGTTGCATGAAAAAACGAAGGAGGCGCGAAGCGCCTCCTTCATACTCTGAAAAGACGTTGAACAAAACCCAAGGCAGCAGAAGCTCAAATTTTTAGCTGTTGGTTTGAATAAACTAAATGATAAATAAAGAAACAAATAATAAATTAAAAATTTATAATATGAGTATTTTAATTGAAAATTTAACAAAAAATTTTGGGTCATTTTTAGCATTAAATCATATTAATTTGGAAATTAAATCTGGATGTTTAGTCGCTTTAGTAGGGAGTTCAGGTTCTGGCAAGTCCACTTTATTAAGAACAATTGCTGGTTTAGAAAAACCAGATTTTGGAAAAAATTTGGGTAGACGGTAAAGATTATACATTTTTAACTGTTCAAGACCGGCAAATTGGTTTTGTTTTTCAAAATTATGCTTTATTTAAACATTTGACTGTTTATGAAAATATTGCTTTTGGTTTATCATTACGAAAAGTCGATTTTAAAATTATTGATTTTAGAGTAAAACAATTATTACAATTAATTCAATTAGAATCTTTTGCTGAAAGTTATCCTAATCAACTCTCTGGCGGACAACGCCAAAGAGTTGCTTTTAGCGCGAGCTCTTGCTATTGAACCGAAAGTATTACTTTTAGATGAACCTTTTGGTGCTCTTGACTTAAAGGTAAGAAAACAATTAAGAACATGGTTACGTAAATTTCATGAACAAGTTTATATGACTACCATTTTTGTCACACATGATTTAAGAGAAGCAATTGAAATCTCTGATGAAATTATTGTTTTTAAGCAAGGAAGAATTCATTTAATGCTTAATCCTTTTGAACTTCAAACTTTTCGATTATTTTCAAACTCAATGTAACAGAGGGGGATGATGTTCACCCCCAAAAGGTCGTCGGCGGGTCCCAAGGTGGCTTCGCCACCTTCGAATCCCCCCTTCGGGGGGATGCCGACGGTGGAAGGAAGCTTCGCTTCCTTCAATAAATAAGCGCCTCCTTGATTTCAACCTAAAATTGAAGGAAGCGAAACTTCCTTCCACGAATGTGTTGAAAACACGTTGGCATCCCCCCTTTGGGGGGGGATCCTTCCCTCCCGATACTCCCGAAGGGAGGATCCATGGTGGGCATGGCCGTTGAAACCATTGATTTCCCAGGTAAAGGATCCCCGATTAAACACTCCCGATGAAACAATCCCGAATTGAGGGGGCGAAGCCCCCCTCCTAGGTTCCCCCCCAATGAAACATAAAAAAACACACCCCTCGCGGGGGCGGCCCCTCGCGGGGGCGGCCCCTCGCGGGGGCGGCCGAGGGTCGCGAGGGGGTGTTGTTATGGTTGCCCTTCGAAGAAGGGGATCCTTTACCTGGGATTGTTGTCAAACGTAAGAATCCTGCCGACGCGAAGCGGGGGCCTCCCTTCGGCAGGGTTTCGGGAGTGTTGTCAATCCCTCCCGCACTCCCGAGCAATTGATTCCTTTGAGGGGGGCGAAGGTTTCCTTCCTCCCTCCACCAAAGGTTGCCCTTCGCGAAGCACAAAAGGTTTCCCGACTGAAAGGAGGGTGTTTCCCTTTGGGAAAGGCAAAGCAAATCTTACGAGGGAGTGTTTTCAAATCCTCGTGCAGCAAGGCCGTGACCGGAGGGGTTTGGGGATTTTCGCGGGGGGATGCCAAGGTGGTTTTGCCACCGACCTGTTGGAGAAGGATTGAAGGGAGGGTTTCGGGGGGGAAGTAAATTCCCCCTCTCGGGGGGGCCTGGCGAAGCGAGGGGGTTCAAATTTTCAATGCTTTGAAAAAACCTTGCTTCACGGTCCACCGATTCGACTCAAACCCCGATGAATTCACCAATGGGAAATGTTCAACTCTCGAAATGGCTGCTTTGTAAAAACCTTTGTTTTGCGAACTTCTTTTCGGGGGGGTTGTCTTCACAAACGAAGGGAGCGAAGCCTCCTTGAACATCCCTTCCGAAACTCTCGCGATTCAAGGTTGCCCCCCGAATGAAATGTTCAGCCCCCTTGTCAATTCAAGCCCCCTTCAATTTGCCATTAATTTTAACCCTCCCACCCCTCGAAGCCCCCCGCACGATCCCCTCGGTCACGGCCCGACGACCGATTCATTCGAGGGGGGCGAAGCCCCTCAAGGGGCCTAACCCACCATGCGAAGCCCCCTTGGCATCCCCCCGCGCAGGCCATGCCCACCTTCCCCCCCCCCCCCCCCCGAAGGGAAGGGGACGTTCTGCCCCTTCGGGGCAAAAGGAGGATCCTTACCCCCCAAGGGGGAAGGACAACACTCCCTTCGGGAATGAAGAGACAACCCCTTCAAAGGAGGGCCATGACCACTTGGTCACTTCGCGCCAAAAGTCATCGGGGGTATCCTTTTCGCTTCTGGCGAAAAGGATCCATGGTGGGCATGGCCTTCGCGTGGGGAAGGGGGCTTCTCCCACGACCTGGAAGGAAAACCCTTCTTTCGCGAAGCGAAAGCACAAACTTGAAAAGGATCCCCCCGATTAAACAATCCCGAAGGGATTGTTGTCAAATCTAAGAACCCTCCCGACGCGAAGCGGGGGCCTCCCGACGGTCGGCCGTGACCGGGGGATGCCAAGGGAGCTTCGCTGGTGGGGAGTCACCTTTGAAATCGCCCCTTCGAAAAACGTTGAGGGGAGCAGGAATAACCTTTCCAAACCCCTCCCGAAACCCTCGCTGCGCAATTCATTCGAGGGGGCCCCCCTCAAGGTGCCTCCCCACCAGCGAAGCCTCCATCCCCCCGCGTTTAAATCAAGTTGCAATCCTTTGTCAACCCTCCCACGAATTCAAGTTGCTTTGCGACAAAGTCGAACACAGGGAAGGGGGTTGGGGTTAGATTCAACATTCCCGATGATTAATTGCGATGAAATCAAAAATCTCCACCCCCAGCGCGACTTAAGGTTTACCCCCGGGCGCGCGATCCGCGCCCTTCAAATGAAACTCCGGGTCGCACCCCCTTGATCAGCTTTGGCGTGCGCGACCCGCGCCCTTCAAATGATGTAAATCAACTCCCGGTGCCTTGAGGGGGGCGAAGAAACACGACCGTCGAAGACATGCCTTTGTGCATGCCCACCTTCCCCCCCGAAGGCCCCTTTTCCCCCGACCGGGCAGAAGGAAGATTCGAACAGGTGCGGTCGGCACCTGTTGGCATCCCCCCCGAATGAAATGAGGGGGCAACGTTACGCGCGTAGCGCGAAGGACCCCACCATCGTACCCCCGAAAGGTGCCTGCCCACCAGCGAAGCCCCCTTTGCATCCCCCCACGCTAATGGTTGCCCCCCCGAAGGAGGCACATTCCCCCCTTGGGGGGGACATTCCCCCCAAGGGGGAATGTGCCTCCTTCGGGGGGACATTCCCCTCCTTCGAGGGGGACATTCCCCTCCTTGGGGGGGACATTCCCCTCTTTCGGAGGGGACATTCTTCCCTTTCGGGGGGGACATTCCCCCCCGGTCACGGTTGGTGTCCTCCGGACACCAAGGGGTTTGACAACAAAGTTGCCCTTCGGGACAACCATTATCGGGGGGGAAGGAGGTTGCTCAAAGGGGGCTCCAAACCCTTCCTTCCGTGAGGAGTTGACATCCCCCGACCGGGGATTCATCGGGGCTGTCAATTTGCGGGGGATCCTCCCCTTCGCGGAGTTCTCTAACAGGTCGGTAGCGAAGCCACCTTGGCATCCCCCGCGAATTGACAGCCCCGACACCGCAGGCATCCCCCGCGTCGGGGCAAAGCCCCAATGTCTCCTTCGGACACGTTCGTGTTTCTCTTCCAAGGGGGCTTGTCCACAAACCTGTGGTCGACGGCCTTCCCGAAGGGAAGGTTTCGGGCATTTTGAGCAACCTCCTTCCCCCGATAATGGTTGTCCCGATTCAACTTGCCGCGAAGCGAGGGGCAACTTGCCCCGACCGTCGGGAGGGGTTTGGGATTGTTGTCAAAGGATTGAGGAAAGGTTGCCCCCCGAGCAAAGCGAGGGGGTGTCCTCGCGAAGCAAGGGTTTTGGGAGGGGTTTCGGGGGAATATCCCCCCGAAACCCTCGCTCGGGGAGGGGGTTCATTTGCCACCCCCTCATTTCATGCAGGGGGTGTTGAATCGAAGGGGCAACCATTAGCGCGGGGGGATGCCTGCGGTGTTTAATCGGGGCTGTCAATTCGGAAGATTGTCAACCCTTTTCCCCAGAGAAAGATTCGCTTTGCAAGGGGGTGTTGTCCTGCCCCCTCGGTCGTCGGGGTTTTGGGCATGTTTTCAAACAAAAGCCCCCTCACAGGTCGTGGGCGAAGCCCCCTTGGCATCCCCCCGCGCAATCCATTCCTCGAGCTTAGAGAAGCTCGGGAAGCGAGGCGCAAAGCGCCTCCTTGAAGAATTCATCTCAAGGAGGCGCTTTGCGCCTCGCTGTCCTTGTCAATTCATCGGGGAGACTTGTCAAAGAGGTTGAATTCGCCGGAGGATCCGAAGGGGGCGAAGCCCTCTTGGGAGAGGGAGGCGCATCCTTCCCCCTCGCAAGCTCGCAAGCTCGGTGGGAAGGATCCCCCCAAAGGGGGGAAACCAAGGGGGCTTCGCCCCGATCATAAGCCCTTCGCCGAAGGCCCCCCAAAAAGAAAATCTTCGCGTCGGGGAAGAGGCAAAACCATTGTCAGTTTACTTTGACACGACTTGGAGGCGTGTATTAAATAAGCGCCTCCTTAAATTATTGTGCGCTTATTTATTGAAGGAAGAGCGCTCTTCGGAAGTGTTAAATTCCACGGTCGGCATCCCCCCCGAGGCCCGGGGGGCGAGAAGGTTTCCTTTCCTTCCCCCCTCCAAGGGTGTCCTTCCCCCCCCCCGCTCCTCACTCAAAACCCCGACAATCGTCGGAGAGGCCCCCCCCATCTTCGCGTCGGGAGGGGAATTCTTTACAAGAGATTTGACAACACCCCCTCGCAAAGTCGAACACATCCCCCCGATGAAACACTCGCTTCGATCAGTGTAGTCAAATCTAGAGCCCCTCCCTCGGGGAGGCCTCGGGAGCAAGCGACCGGTTGCGGGGGGATCGATTTTTGTTCGAAAAATCATAACAATCCCCCCTCGCGAAGAGGTTCCTTCGGAAGGCCGCCTTCGCGTCGGGGAGGTGTTTGAACACTTGGAGGGCGCGTATAAATAGGCGCCTCGCCCCAAACAAGGAGGCGCTCATTTATACGCCGGCCGACCGACCCTGCTGACCTTTGACGTCCCTCCTTTCCCCCGGTGCCTAGCCCACCTAGAAAGCGACCCCCCCCTTCGGGGGGGGGGGTGGGCATGGCCGTCGAAAATCCCCCCAATTTGAGGGGGGCGAAGCCCCCTCCGGGTCAGGGAGACGAAAGGTTTCGCTTCCCTTGCGAAACACTTGCCCTTCGCTCGCTCGTAGTCAAACCCCCCTTCGGGGGGGGGGGGGGATTTTCCAGGGGAATCCCCCCTTTGGGGGAGCCCCCCTTTGGGGGGCGGGGGAAATGGGCTTCGCGGGGAGGAGGAACCCTTAATCGCTCGGGGGTGTTTCATCGGAGGAGTTTGACAACATTCCCTTCGGGAATGTTGTCAAAATGCCTTTTTAAACTTGAAGGGGCGAAGCCCCCATGCCAACCCCGCTCCCGCGGGGATCACCTACCCGCTAAATGGAACCCCTTCGTGGAAGGAAGAGCGCTCTTGCTTCAAAAAAAATCTCCCCGACGCGAGGAATTTTCTTTTGGAGACCACCAAGGGGCCGAGGCCCCCCCCACCCTTTCGAAGGGGAGGAAGGACCTCCTTGGTTTCAAGGGGAGGCGCGGCCATGTGGTTGCCGCGCCTCCAAGTTGTTCAAACTGACAATGGTTTGCCTTTCCCCGTACGCAAAGATTTTCTTTGGGGGGGGCCGGCCAGGAGGCCCCCCCCCCTCTTTCGGGGGGAAGGACCCGCCAACCAAATGACGACCTTTTTTGAAGGAAGAGCGCTCTTCCAAAGTGTTGAAATTCCACGGTCGGCATCCCCCCCCGATGGTTTAAACATTCTTTTGAGGGGGGCGAAGCCCTCCTTAGATAAAGAAGGAGAATGAAAGATTTCTTTAAATGAGGGGGGGAAACAATCCGGAGGGAAACCATTGGGGAACTTGAACCCTCCCTCCCGGGGGGGCTCCCGACGGTCGGAGAACCCTTTCGGGGGGGATTCGAAGGTGTTTTTGACGAAGCCACCTTGGGACCTTTGACAACATTCCCTTCGGGAAGGTTGACCATTCGTGGAAGGAAGAGCGCTCTTCCTTCAAAATGAATTCGGGCTGTGACCGGGGGATGCCCGACCGTCGTCAGGGTTTTGGAGGTTTCGCAGGGGGGATCTTGAAGGGGCGAAGCCCCCTTTGAACAAGACTCCTCTCATTTCATTCGGGGGTGTTTCAAAACCCCCCAATGAAATTTCCCCTTTGCGCAATTCTTTGTCAAACTAGGTGGGCTAGGCCAAGGGGTTTCGGGGGGCCGTGACCACTTGAACGCTTCGCGCCACAAGTTTTTTAAAACGACGTGTCCTTAGGACACATTGCATCCCCAGTCGGGGGATCCTTTGCCACCTTTGCACAAAGTGGCGCTTTTCGCCACCTTCGAAATCGGAAGGGGTTGATATTTCGTAAACAAAATTCATCCCCCCCCCGAATTGATCCGACACCCTCGCTTCGCCATCAATTTGAGGGGGCGAAGCCCCCTTCAAAGCAAAACCGAGGAGGGGGAAGGACAACACCCTCCTTTCAGTCGGGTGTTGAATCAATCCTTTAACAACAGGTCGGTGGCGAAGCCACCTTGGCATCCCCCCGTGCTTAAAGAAAAAGCGAAGCTCGAAGGAGGCGCGTAGAAATAAGCGCCTCCTTGAAGACAAAGGAGGCGCTTATTTATACGCGCCTCCTTTGCTCTTTCCTTGTCAAAATCCCCGAGTCATTTTAACTCACCCCTTGGGGGGGCTGACATCAATCCCCCCCAAAGGGGGGGATGAATTTTGCTTTGCGAAATGTCAAACCCCCCCAACGGGGGTTTTGGGGGGATTTTCGCGGGGGGGATCCTCCCAAAACAATCCCCTGGTCACGGTTGGTGTCCTCCGGACACCGATTCATTCGAGAGGAGGCGACACCCCCGTTTCAGGGGCGAAGCCCCTTGGGACAACATGCTCCGAAACCCTCGCGATTCAAGGTTGCCCCCGAGCGAAGCGAGGGGATTGTTCTAGTTGCCCCTCGGTGGGCCTAACCCACCATGCGAAGCACTTCCCGAAGGGGTGGTTTCGCGATTCATTCGAGGGGGGGGCGAAGCCCCTCCGTTTCGGGAGCGAAGCCTCCTTTGGATAACATTCCCCTCACGACGGTGGGGGATCCTTCCCCCCCCTCGCTTTGCAATCAATAATCGGCAATGTTTCATCGGGCGTGTTTCATATCACCCCCCCTGTCTTCGACTAGGTGGGCATAGCCCACCGAGGGGCAACCATTCGAGGGGGACCAGGTCGTGGGCGGCAACCATGTGACATCCCTTCCGAAACCTCCTTCGGAGATTTGACAATATTCCCAAACCCCTCCCGAAACCCTCGTGAATTGATTGTGCGAAGGTTTGACAATTCACAAAGAAAATTGAATTACGAGGGTTTGACAACCTTCCCGCGCAGTGTCGCCTCAAAACCCCGATGACCAAGAGGCAACCATCAGCCTTGGCACCCCCTCGCGAAACCTTTTTTCTCCCCCCGATTAAAGGGTGCCTCCCCACCAGCGAAGCCCCCTGCCAAGGCCGATCCCCTTGCGCAGCGGGGGATGACCACTCTCCCCGAGCAAAGCAATCAATTTCAAACCCCCTTGATGGGGGGGGTTAACCCATCTAGGGAGTGCAATGTGTCCTGCGGACATGTCGAAAAGGTTTCACAATCTCCTTCAACTTGATTTAATCTTTTTGTTTCATCAATCCTTTGACATTTCGCAATTTTTCAGCGCGGGGAAGGAGGGGTTGACATCCCCCTCGCTTCGCAATTAATAATCGGGCATGTTTCATGGTTGCTCAAAAAATTCAACTGCGAAGGAGTTGTCAAACCCCTCGCGAATTAATTTTTTCTTTCGACTTGATGGAAACCCTTAGTCGCGCCACAAGTGCTTTCCGCCGAAGGCGGAAAGCAGAAACCCCCGAAACCTGAAGCGACCCGAGGGCAACGTTGCACCCCCCGAATTGATCCGAAATCTGAAGTGACTCAAGGGTTTGACAAGCAAAGGATCCCCCCCAAAAGAGGGGGGGATGCCAAGGGGGCTTCGCCCCTTTCGAAAGAGATTTTGCGGCAACCACGTTTCATCAATCCTTTGACAACAAGGGTGCCCTTCGGGACACCTATTGCGAGAGGACCCCCCGGTCGGGGGGAAACCGGGGGTGTTTCATGGTTGCCAAAAAATTCAACTTTGAAAAAGTTGTCAATTAATTCGCGAGGGTTTGCCTCCCCCAGCCAGACGTGACCACTTCATCGCTTCGCGCTACAAAACCCCCCAAACCCCCCCCCAAACCCTCGCTTCGCGAGAGCCCCCCGGGGAGGGAGGGTTCTTAGATTTGACAATAGCGGAAAATGGTTGCCCCCGATGAAAACACTCCCGGAGGGAGTGTTTTCAAAACCCCTCCGATGAAATCAAAGAATTCCTTCCCCCCCTTCGGGGGGAAGAATCCCCCCTTCGGGGGATGCCTTCGTGGAAGGAAGCTTCGCTTCCTTCAAAAAGGTCCGGAGGCGCGTATAAATAAGCGCCTCCTTTGTTTGAAAGGAGGCGCTTATTTATACGCGCCTACTTCAAACGAACAGGTGCGGTCGGCACCTGTTGGCATCCCCCTTCGGGGGGATCCTTTGATTGTCAAACCCTCGCGATTTATTAATTGCGAAGCCTCTTTCGAAGGGGGCGAAGCCCCCGGATCCCCTGAAACACGCAGGCCATGCCCACCATGGATCCTTTCCTTGTCAAACCCCTCGGTGGTAGGGGTTTCGCGAGGGGAAGGGTTTTAGGGGTTTCCCCCTCGCTTTTCGGCAAGGATCCCCCGACCGGGGATGCAAAGGTGGCGCTTATTTATACGCGCCACCTTCGTTTCATTTGTTGTTTGATAACATCCCTTCCGGGCATGTTGAATTGGGGGGCAACACTGGCTTTCCCTTTGGGAAAGAAATTTGAAGGGGCGAAGCAAAAATGAACTCCCCTTCGGGGGGGTTCATTTTTTGTGTTGAACTGTTCCCCCCCCCCCCCTTCGAAAGGGGCGAAGCCCCCTTGGGACAATATCCCCTCGCTTCGGAATTCATAAATCGGGAGGATCCTAGGTGGGCATGGCCTGCGCGTTTCTCTTCCAAGGTGGCTTGTCCACCGACCTGTTTAATTGAGGGACAACCTTTCAACCTTCTCCGAAGGTTCAAATGAATCGGGAATGTTTAACTGGGAGGAATTCTTCCTTTTCAAACCCCCGAAACAATCCCTCCTTCGGAGGGGGATGTCTTCGACTTTAAAGGGGCGAAGCCCTTGGAATGGTTGCCCCCGTGAATCGAAGGGAGCAATGTGATTAGCCTTGGCTGGTGTCCTTTGGACACCTTCGCCCCCGATCCTCCCGCGCAGCGCGGGGATCAGCCTTGGCACGTTGGTTGACAAAGGATTGCAAATTTAATCGCGGGGGGGTTGCTTTTTATTCAAACAAATTGCACACCTTCCAAACCTCCGCTTCGAGAAAGTAACATACTCTTGATCTTGAAAGGACGAGTGAAACAATGTGTTGAAACCACGACCCGTCCTCGCAAGGGAACGAAGGGTCCGGGCAGCCTAAATGAGAAGAGGTGGTTTGAATCGGAGATAAGCCTTGAATCGAGTGTTGAATCGGGGGATCCCTCTGTCTGGGGGGGGAACGACAATGGTACATCTTTTCTTTCCCCCGGTCGGGGAGAAATGTTCCCCCCGACCGGGGGAGTGGAATCGGAAGTTGAATTGGGCGTCAAGGGTTGCATTAGAAAGTTCGTCAAATAAGGTGCAAACCACCTTCATTGAAAACCCTCCCGCACAAATCGCCGATGCAACATTTTCATTTCATTTGGGTGTTGTCAAAACCTTTTTGAAAACCCTCCTGCTGCGCGGGGGGCTTTTGTAGCCTTTATTTTTTCGGGGGGGGTTTCCAGCATTTTTACAATTTGTTTGCAAAGCAAAATCGAAGCACAAGGGAGTTAGGCTTTGATACCTTCCTTTGATTCATCGGGGCAACCCCTTACGAAGGTGGCGAAGCCACCTTTGCATCTCCCGAAGGGGGATCCTGCGCAAGGAAGGTTACGACCAACGGGACTTTGCCTCCGACCTTTTCAGGAGGATCCCCCCGAAGGGGGATGCCAACAGGTGCCGACCGCACCTGTTCGTGTGAAATTCCTCGGTTCAACCTTCGATTCAATTGGCTTGACGACTTGTTTAATTCATTTGGGGAGGGAATTGTACAATCCTAAAAGCCGAAGGCAATACGTTGAAAAGGAGAGGTTTACCCCTTCTTTCAAAATCTCCGATTTGAACCTCCTATAACATACCCGAAGGTGAGTGTCAAATCCAAAAGGTTTCGGATTGTTGTTCAAACTGAAAAAGATCCCCCTTCGGGGGGTGCAAAGGTGGCTTCGCCACCTTCGTTTTCGGGGATTTGGCACCCCCTTAGGCGATGACAGCTGACAATTGTTTCCCCCTCTATCCGCAACTTATTTCAGCAAAGGAGGTTTCGGAGGGGATGGATTTCAGGGGATTATGTGTTCAACTCCCCTTGCATTTCAATTGTATATTTTTGTTCGAACAAAGCGTCTGTAGAACAAATTTTGAACAGGATTGGTAAGGATTCCCCGAAACCTTCGCGAAACCCCGACGACCAAAGGGTTTGCTTCGCAATGCAAAGATTTGACAATACCCAAAACCCCTGCCCTGAAGCGACCCGAGGGTTTGAAAATCAAATTTTTTATTCTTTGATTTCATCGGAGGGGTTATGCAACAGGTTTGTGGACAAGCCACCTTGGAAGAGAAACGCGAAAAGACAAAAATGCCCGGTCGGGGCAACCATATGACATTTCGCAATTCTTCAACGGCCTAGCCTACCTAGGATCCTCCCAGGCAAAGGATCCCCTCCTTCGGATTCCTTTGAAGAGGGCTTCGCCTCCCTCGAATGAATCTGAAGGGGGAAGGACAACAAACACCCCGTTCGCTTCCCCTCGGGGGTGTTGAATCGGGAGTTGAAGGGGAGAAGCCCCCTTCCGGAGGGAGCAAAGCCCCCCGAAGGGAGCCGTGACCACTTGGTTGCTTTGCGCCACAAGGTTCTCCCGGTCACGGCCCGAAGCTCACCCCCCCCCCCCCCCTTGGGGGGGTTGATTGATTTGTTGTTTGACAACATTCCTAAAGCGACCCTCGGGCGTGTTGAATCGGGGGGAATCTGGAAGAAATTCCCCCCCCCAAGGGGGCAACACTGGCTTCGCCAATCCACCCCCACGACCGGGGGGTCCTTCGCACCCCCCCGACCGGGGGGTCCTTCGCAAGGTGGGCATCCACAAGGGGATCAGCCTTGGCACGTTGGGAAAAGAAATTGGGTGTTGTCCTCCCCCTCGGTCGTCGGGCCGTGACCACTTGGTAGCTTTGCGCCACAAGTTCAAAAGAATTGATATCAATGGTTGCCCCTAAAGGATCCCCCCGATTTCGATGTGTCCGGAGGACATTTTGCAAGGGTTCCTCCCCCCCCTTGGGGGGGGGGGCAACCATGTGGCGCGAAGTGACCAAGTGGGCACGGCCCCCGACCGGGGGTTTTGAAACATGCCCGAAGGGGATGTTGTCAAACAATCCTTCCCCCCTCGGGGGGAAGGATCCCCCCGCCCCCGATTTTTGAGGGGGCGAAGCCCCCTCCACTGGAAAAGGTTTGCCCCCGAAATTCCTCAATGGTTGCCCTCGCGAAAGGGTTCCCCCGACGACCGAGGCCCCCCGCTTCGCGTCGTGGAGATTTTTTTTACCTTTGACAATCCCCTTCATTTCATTCGGGGGATTTCATTCCCCCGAGAGGGTAAACTAGGATATCATTGCGCCGGGAAGCACTTCATTCGGGGGGGAATGAACATTCATTAACATTCATTAACATTCATTAACATTCATTAACATTCATTGGAGGGGGAAGGAAACCTTCGCCCCCCTCAAATGAAATTTGAAATTTTAATGAAATTTTAATTAAATTTTAATTAAATTGCGAGGCCCCCCCGGGAGGGGAGGGTTCAAGTTCCCACCCCGGTCGCTCCCGGTCGGGGGTTCGGAGGAATTTGACAACAATCCCTTCGGGAATCGGGGGAGTGGGAAACATGCCCGACGACCAAGGGGTTTGACAACACTCCCTCCGGGAGTGTTGAAATCGAGCATTTTGGCAACCTTCGGGGAGCAACCATTCAACGGCCTAACCCACCTTCCCCCCGAAGGGGGGACCCCCCGACCGGGCAAAAGGCGGATGCCAACGTGTTTTCAACACATTCGTTGAGAAAGGGCTTCGCCCCCTCGAAATGAATTCGGGCCGTGACCGGGGGGATGCCAACAGGTGCCAACCGCACCTGTTCGAATGGTTGCCCCCCTTCGGGGGGTTTTTGCTTTCCCGATCCCCCGGTCACGGCCTCCCGCCCCCGCTTCGCGTCAGGAGGATTCTTACGTTTGACAACACTCCCAGGTAAAGGATCCCCGAATTCCTTTTTTGTTTGACAACACTCTTGTCGCTTCCCCTCGGAGGTCGAAGCAAAGTTGCCGCGAAGTGAGGGTGTTTAGCGAAGCTCAAAAAGGTTTCCCAATTCACCCCCCCCAAAGCCCCCCCTCCACTCCCCCCCCCTCCAATGAATGTTAATTCCCCCCCAAACCCTCCCTTCGGGAGGGTTTGACAACAATGGTTGCCCTTCGGGATTGTTTAATCGGGGGGGGAATGAGCGCTCATTCCCGAAGGGAATGTTGTCAAATCTTGAACCCTCTCTCCCCGGGGGGCCTCGCAGGAACCCTTGGGGTTCCTTCCCCCGAAGGGGGGATTGTCAAAGGTGGCTTTTTACCTTCGTGGAAAAAGGCTTCGCTTCCTTCAAAAAAGGTCGTCGGCGCGGGAGCGCAATAAATTCAAGGAGGCGCGTATGGTTGCCGCGCGCCTCCAAGTGTTCAAACAATCTCCCCGACGCGAAGCGGGGAGCCTCGGTCGTCAGAGGAACCCTTTCGCGAGGGTTTCGGGGGGGGGAAAACACTCGCTTCGCTCGTGTTGTCAAAGGTAAAAAAAAAAAAAAAAAACACCCCTCGCGGGGGCGTATAAATCCCCTCCCGGGGGGGGGCCGAAGGGGGTTTCGGGTGTTTCATCGGGAGTGTTTTGCAACGCAAACACTCCCTCCGGGAAGTGTTTCATCGGGGGGATATGCCTTCCCCGACCGGGAAGGTGGAGGGGGCCCCTCAAAGGAACGTTGGGAAAAAATCGGGGGATGCAATGTGTCCTACGGGTACGACCTTTAGGTATTTGTCAGTGTTGCCCCCGAAATCCTTCGAGTAAAGGGGGCAATACTGACATTTGGCACGCAAAAGACATCTTCGTCGGGGGCAACAGTTCGGGGGCAACACGACGTGGTTTCAACACTCACTAACTTTCAGGTGTTTTGCGAATCATCATTACACCCGAAGGGTGTGGCACGAACTGCGGGGGGTTTGACATTTCGCACGCAAAACGAAGGGTGCGAAGCTCTCTTCATTTCAATCCCCCCAAGGTTCAAATCAATTGGGGCTTTCGGGGGAAACTGAAGCATCCCTCCAAGGGTTACTTCAGGGGGATTGATTCAATGAATTCATGGGGATTGTTTCGGACCAACGCAATATTTGACAATTTTTTCTTTTTTTTAGTCATGCTTACGCTGATCATTAAATTTTGTAAAGATTGAGTGATTTTTTTGTGCTTTGAAAAATAATCCTGAATCAGTTTTAAAACTTATTCAGGATAAGATAATGTTTTTAACTTACATTTGTCGAAAGTCCTTTGTCCTTCGAGAAGATAATTCTCTCGAAAAGAGAATATCCAAAGTGGCTCTGCCACCTTCATGGAGGGGGCTGACCCTTCGAGTTAAGAAACCAACTTTGGGCAAAGGAAGCTTCGCCTCTTTTCAAATCTTTTCAAAGGGGAATGAATATTCTTTGCGCTACGCGCAAAGTTGAGGGGCTTCGCCCCCCCTCGATATTAAAGGCGTGCTCGAGGGGGCAACCTTTGTCTATTTCAATTATATGTTTGACCTTTCAGCTAATCAAAACCCGAGTGGGAGATTTTTCTTTTGCTCTCCCTACGAACACAAACATTGAAAAAGAAAAGGGTTGTGGGCATTTTTCGATGGGATTTTGATTAAACACCTCCGAGGGTCGCGAGGGGGTGTTGTCAAAGGTAAAAAAACATCTCCCCGACGCAAATATTTTCTTTTGGGGGACCTCGGTCGTCGGGAATCCTTTACCTGGAATTGTTGACAAACCCTCCCGATTAAAGGATTCTTGCCGCAAAGGTTCCTTGAGGGGGTGTTGTCAAACCTCGGTAAAGAATTCCCTCCCGACGCGAAGATTTTCTTTTTAGGGGGCTTTGCGATAATGGTTGCCCCCGAGGGTCGCTTCGGGGATTGTCAAAGGGAAAAAGGGCTTCGCTTCCTTCGGTCGGAGGCGCGACGAAGGTGCTTCGCACCTTGGTTTCAAGGAGGTCCTTCCCCCCCGAAACCCCGACGACCGAGGGGTTTGACAACATTCCCTTCGGGAATGTTTTCATTCCCCCCCCCGATTAAACAATCCCGAAGGGCAACCATTGTTGTCAAACCCTCCCGGTCGGGAGGGTTTCGGGGGGGGGGAGCCATTGGAGGGGGCTTCGCCCCCTCAAATCGGGGGGAAGAATCCCCCCCGAAGGGTTCCCCTCCCGAAGGGAGGCCCCCCCGGGAGGGAGAGTTCTTAGATTTGACAACAATCCCAAAACCCTGACGACCGAGGGGCAACCATAACAACACCCCGGTCGCTCCCGGTGGTCGGTGTTTAGCGAAGCAATTACCCAATTTGAGGGGCGAAGCCCCCCCCCCACTCCCCCCGAAGGTTTCCCCCTCCCGAGGAAACACTCGCTTCGCTCGTGACAACACCTCGCGAAGCGAGGGTTTCGGAGGTGTTTCATCGGGATTGTTTAATCGGGGGGAATGCCGACCGTGGAAGGAAGAGTCGCTCTTCCTTCAAAACCTTCCTTTCCCCCCGAAGGGCGTCCCCCCCGAAAGGGTTCCCCTCCCGAAGGGAGGGACCCCCCGGGAGGGAGGATTCTTAGGATTTGACAACACTTCCCTTCGGGAGTGTTTAATCGGGGGGGGAAGTCGCGCCTCCTTCAAACAATCTCCCCGACGCGAAGCGGGGGCTTCCGAAAGAAGGGTTTCGCAAGAGTTTCAATCAATTCGGGGGACACCTTTGCGTGGAGAGGGGCTTCGCCCCCCCCCTTCAAAAATCGGGGGGCAACCATTAACGCGGGAATGTTGAATTGGAGGGGATGGTCAAACGTAAAGAATCCTCCCGACGCGAAGCCGCCCCCGCGAGGGGTGTTTTTTTTTGATTTTCTTTTGGGGGGCCTTCCGAAGGAAGGCCTCCCCTCGGGAGGCTCGGGGGGATTCTTGCGAACCTCGGCTTTATTACTATCACCTCGATGAAAGTCGGGAACCGTTACAATTTCCTCTTCTGCCTAACCGGACGTGATAGTTACCCATCATCCGGCTATAAGCCCCTCTTTTCGAAGGTGGCTTTGCCACCTTGGTGCCAAGGGGGGGGAACCCCCCCTTCGAAAGGAGGATGGGGGTCCATACTCTAGTCGAATACATCCCCCGATTTCGATGTGTTCTGAGAACACATTGCAAGGGTTCCTTCCCCCCCTGAAGGGGGGCCCCCGGAGGGAGGGTTCTTAGATGTGACTTGTGGCGCGAAGCGTCCAAGTGGTCACGGCCGAATTCATTTAGGGTTTTGAAACAATCCCGATTAAACACCTCCGAGCGGGGGTTCATATGTTGTCAAACAAAAAGGAATTCGGGGATCCTTTACCCAGGATTGTTGTCAAATCTAAGAATCCTCCCGCTTTATACGCGAAGATTTTCTTTGGGGGGGCCTCCCGACGGTCGGCTACCGCCGGGGGGATTGTTTTACGACAGGTATGGCTGCCTGCCCTCCTTTCAGTTCAATGATAACAGCACGCGCGAGATTTTTTCGAAGCTCGGTTCCTGCCGAAGGATTGCACTGAAGGACATTGAAACAACAAGAGGAGCATCGGGCCGCTGTCCAGCTCTAAGCTGGTTTTCGCCCTTCTTCTCACATACTTGAAACCCCCATAGTGCGCACCTTTCAGCGAGCAAACTCAGGTCCATTTTATTTTTGAAGGAAGAGCGCTCTTCCAAAGTGTTAAATTCCACGGTCGGCATCCCCCCGAAGGCCCGGGGGCGAAGGTTTCCCCCCCTCCAAGGGTTCCTTCCCCCCGAAACTCCTTCCAAACCCCTCCCGAGAGGGTTTTTCAAAGGATCTCCCCCGCTTCGCTCGGGGGTGTTTAATCGGAGGAGTTTGACAACATTCCCTTCGGGAATGAGCGGCTCATTCCCCCCCGAAGGGGGAAGGAGGGGGGCTTCCGCCCCCCGGCCCCCCTCAAATCGGGGGGGAATGAAACAATCCCGATGAAACACCCGAAACCCCTCTTCGGGCCCCCCCCCGGGAGGGGTTATGGCCACGCCCCCGCGAGGGGTGTTTTTTTTTTGACCTTTGACTACACGAGCGAAGCGAGTGGGGCCCGTCACCCCCCGACCGGGCCGTGACCACTCTGGACGCTTCGCGCCACAAGTCACATCTCGGTAAAGAATTCCCTCCCGACGCTCCCCTACCCCCGAAGGGGGGGCCCCCGCTTCGCGTCGGGAGGGTTCTTAGATTTGCAATGTGTTCTCAGAACACATCGAAATTGGGAAACCTTTTTGAGCTTCGCAAGTTTTAACACCGACCACCGGGAGCGACCGGGGTGTTGTCAAACGTAAAAATCCTCCCGACGCGAAGCGGGGGCCTCGGTCGTCAGGGTTTTGGGATTGTTGTCAAAGGTAAAAAGGTCGGAGGCGCGTAGCGCCTTGGCATCCCCGCTCCGCTCCGCGGGGGATCCAAGTGTTCAAACAATCTCCCCGACGCGAAGCGGGGGCTCCCGAAGGGAGGCCGTGACCGGGGGATTCTTCCCCCCCGATTAAACAATCCCGAATTGAGGGGGGAAGCCCCCCCCACTGTAAAGGTTCCCCCCCCCAATGAAACATAAAAAAAAAAAAACACCCCTCGCGGGGCGGAGCCGCGGGGGCGGCCGAGGGTCGCGAGGGGGTGTTGTCAATGAATCCCCCCCCTCGGTTTCCTTCCCCCTCCACCAAAGGGAAGCAAACCTTCGCCCCCCAGGAACCCCTTGGCAAATCCTCCCGACGCGAAGCGGGGGCCTTCGAAGAAGGGGATCCTTTACCTAGGATTGTTGTCAACCCCTCCCCACTCCCGAGCAAAGGTTCCTTGAGGAGAGGAACCCCCTTCGGGGTAGGAACCCTTGTTTTCACGGTTGTCAAACCTCGGTATCCCTCCCGACGCGAACCCGCCCCCGCGAGGGGTGTTTTTTTTGGGGGGCCTCGCGCAGCGAGGCCGTGACCGGAGGGGATCCTTTACCTAGGATTGTTGTCAAAGGTAAAAAAATCTCCCCGACACGAAGCGGGGGAGGCCTCCCGAAGGGAGGCCGTGACCGGGAAGGACCCCCCGAAGGGGGGGCAAGGATTGCTTCCTTCTCGCGTTTGAAATGTCACTTGCGTATCACCAATTGAGCTGTGTTTAGTAAATTGATTGCATTTCACATAAAATTTTTAAAAACGAAAGTAGCGAAGCCACCTTTGCATCCCCCGATTAAGCCACCGGTCGGCCCCTCCCTGGGAGGGGGGATGGAGGGGAGCGAAGCCCCCTCTCGGGGGGGCTTCGCCCCCCCCTCGATCTGTTTTCAAACCTCCAAAACCCTTCCTTAGGAAGGGCATCCCCCCGGTCACGGCCCGACGACCGATTCATTCGACCCCCTCAACTTCCCGCCCCTGTGTTCGACTTTGACATTTCGCAAAGCAACTTGAATTCGTTCCACAGGAAAAAGGTGCCCATGTTTTGAATTGATTGAAAAAAACATTCGCTGGGGGTAAACCTTAAGTCGCGCCTAACCCACCATGCGGCATCGTTTTTTCAAAACAAACCCACCTTCCGGGGGGTTAGATGGAACACTCCCGAAGGGAGGATCCCCCCGCGAATTGATTGCGCAGCGGGATTTGAACATTTCGAAAGCAAAATTAAGCACGGGGGGATGCCAAGGGGGCTTCGCTAGGTGGTTTAAGCACCTGTTGGATAAGAAAACATTTCTTTCCCAACGTGCTAAAGCGGAGCCCCCCCGATGAAAGGAAAAGCGAAGCTTGAAGGAGACGCGTATAAATAAGCGCCTCCTTGAAGATTTAAATGATTGCCTTCGCGCCTCCTTCGCTTTTTCCTTGTCAAAGGATTGATGAAAGGTTGCCCCCCGAAGGTCGTGAGGGGGAACCCCCAAAACAAAAAATGAAGGGGTGATGTAACAAAGTTACCAAGGTGGCTTCGCCACCTTCGCCCCCTTGATTTCAAGGGGTCAGCCTTGGCGTCGCCCCCTTTAAATTGATTTGTTGTTTGACAACAGGTTTGTGGACAAGCCCCCTTGGGTTGAAATGGTTGCCCCGCGAAAAGACAAAAATACCCCTTCAGGGCAACCATTTGGAATGGTTGGCCCGACCGGGCAACCATCAACGGCCATGCCTACCTTCCCCCCCGAAGGGGCAAGCATCCCCCCAATGGTTTAGCGAAGCACAAAAGGTTTCCCGACTGAAAGGAGGGTGTTTAGCGAAGCTCAAAAAGGTTTCCCAATTTCAACACTCCCGGAGGAAGTGTTGTTACACAAAGGCGCCCTTTTCCAAAAAAAAAAAAACACCCCTCGCGGGGGGCGTATAAATCACCGACGCGAAGCGGGGGGCGCCGAAGGGGGTTTCGGGTGTTTCCTTTTCGAAGGGGGTTCCCACCCCCGAAAGCCTGAATTTTTTTCTTCCCCGCTTCGCGTCGGCAGGATTCTTACGTTTGAGCAACCTGCTTTGCAGGTTTTAATTGCAGGTGCCACACTCCTTCGAAGCCCCATTCGAACGAATGTGTTGAACACACGTTGGCATCCCCCCGCGCTAAATAAATCTTAATGGTTGCCCCGCATGGCCCCCTTCAGGTTGCTTCAAAGAGTTGCCCTGCGTAGCAGGCAAACCTTACGTTCGCGGGAATTGTCAAAAGGTTGAAGGAAGAGCGCTCTTCCTTCCACGATTTCGATGTGTCCGGAGGACACATTGCAAAAGGGGGGTTTTCTCCCCCCCTTTGACTTGTGGCGCATATAAATAAGCGCCACAAGTAGTCACGGCCCCGGTCGGGGGGTAGTCTCCCATTCCCAAAGGAAATGTTGTCAAACCCCTTGGTGTCCGGAGGACACCAACCGTGACCGGGGCAAAGCGCCCTTGGGATTTTTGTCTTTTCGCGGGGGATCCTTTCCCCCGACCGGGGGTCCTTCGCAGTGGCGCGAAGCGACCAAGTAGGCACGGCCCCGGTGGATAGCCCACCTAGGTTGTCTCCCCCATGCCCGAAGAGCATGTTGTCAAAGGATTGATAATGGTTGCCCCCGAAGGGAAGCGACCGGGGTAGGCATACCCCTTGCGAAGCGAGGGCAACCATTGAGGGCAACCTTTGCGAAGCCACCCCCCGATGAAACGATCCTGCGCAGCAGGATGGTTGTCAAACCCTCCCGACCCCCGAGCAAAGGTTCCTTGAGGGGGTGCCAAGGCTGATGGTTGCTCTCGTAAAGCGAGGGTTTCGGGAGGCATGTTGCCCACCCCCCGATTCCCGAAGGGAATGTTGTCCTCGGTCGTCGGACCGTGACCGGGGCAAACCTTTCCAGTGGAGGGGGGAAGGAAACCTTCGCCCCCCCTCAAAAATCGGGGGGCAAATCGGGGGATGCCAACAGGTGCCGACCGCATCTGTTCCTTTGAAGGAGGCGCGTATAAATAAGCGCCTCCTTCAAAGGTCGTCGGCGCGAAGCGCCGACGACCTTTTGATTTGCCCCGACTGGGCAAAAGGGCCTGCGGTGTTTCATCGGGGGTTTGCTTCGCTATTGTCCCAAGGGGGCGAAGCCCCCGAAACCCGGGGGCTTCGCCCCCTCGAATGAATCGCGAAGCAAGGGCAACCATTGAGGGGCCACCATTCGGGGGATCGGGAAAGCCAGTGTTGCCCCCCGGTCACGGCGGTCGCTTTGCGAGGCTTCTCCAACAGGTTTGTGGACAAGCCCCTTGGAAGAGAAACGCGAAAATATCGGGCACTTCAACGGCCATGCCCACCTTCCCCCGAAGGGGCAAGGATCCCCCCATTTCGATGTGTCCGGAGGACACATTGCAAAACCCCGAATGAAATGAGGGGGCAACCATTCTTTGCCAACGGGAGACGGGGGGCGAAGCCCCCTTCCACCAAGGTGTTCGCGGAACACCTTCGAACATGCCCCTTGTCGGGGGGATCGGCAATTGATTCCAAAGGGGCGAAGGTTTCCTTCCCTTTGGTGGAGAGGGGAAGGAAACCTTCGCCCCCCGATATCAATCCTTTTGAACTTGTGGCGCGAAGCGTCCAAGTGGTCACGGCCCCCTTCGGGGGGATGGTCTCCCATGCCCGATTATGGTTGCCCCCGAGCGATAATGGTTGCCCCCTCGCTTCGCTTGGGGGCAACCATTATCGCTCGGGGGCAACCATTGTCAAGATTTTGCGTAGCAAAATCGATCCCCCCGCGAAACGGGGGGGATGTCTTAAAAGCGACTTTGCAAGGGGGATGTCAACCCCGACCGTCGGTTTGAGGTTCGGGCATGTTGTCAAAGGTAAAAAAATCTGCCCGACGCGAAGATTTTCTTTTGGGGGGGGCCGACCAAGGAGGGGGCCGTGACCGGGGGATGCCAACAGGTGCCGACCGCACCTATTCGTTTGAAGGAAGCGCGTATAAATAAGCGCCTCTTTCAAACCAAGGAGGCGCTTATTGCGCCGACGACCTTTTGCCCCGACCGGGGAAAAGGAGGATGCCTGCGGTGTTTCGCGAAGCCAAACACCTGCCCCCCCTCGACCGGGGAGTCCGACCTTCACAAAGGTTTCTGTTTCATTGGGGGGGCAACCATTAGGTCGGTGGCGCGTATAAATAAGCGCCACCTTGGCAACGGTTGCCCCCCCAGAGGGGAGAATTCCTTCCAGATTCCCCCCGATTCAACATGCCCGACCGGGAGCGACCGGGATGTTGTCAAACAACAAATCAAATAAATTCGGGCCGTGACCGGGGCAACCATAACTTGTGGCGCGAAGCAACCAAGTGGTCACGGTAGGTGGGGTAGGCCCATCAAGGGGTTTTTGAAACAATCCCGATTCAACACCCCCGAGGGGAAGCGACCGGGGTGTTGTTCAAAGGGGGCTTCGCTGGTGGGGAGGCACCTTGAGACGGGCTTCGCCCCCTTGAATGAATCGGTCGTCGGCGCAACCATTGGGATTGTTGTCAAAGGATTGATTCAACACCCCCGAGCAATTCAAACTCCGAAGGGGCAACCATTTTTCGAGGGGCTTCGCCCCCTTCGAAAATGGTTGCCCCTGAGCGACTAAATGGTTGCGGTTGCTCCCGAGGAGAAGCGACGGTCGCAGCCATTTTCAAGAACATTGCACAAAAGTGATCAAACCAAATTACAAAAGTTACCATTGAAAAAGGCTCTTTGCGAGGGGGCAACCATTGTCATTTTGCCCGCAAAAGGGCTCTTTGCGAGGGGGTGCCAAGGCTGATGGTTTCCCGCGCGAAGCGAGGGTTTCGGGAGGGTTTCGGAAGAGTTGTTTCGGAGGGATCAGGAATTGATTGAAATTCTTTGAACTTGTGGCGCGAAGCGACCAAGTGGTCATGACCCCTTCGGGAAGAAGGACAACACCCCCGAGCAAAGCGAGGGGGTGTTGTTCGCGAAGCGCGAAGCGAGGCCGTGACTGGGGGTTTCGGGGGGGCGCAAGGGGGCGACCCATGGTGGGTTAGGCACCGAGGAACGTCGTAAGTTTCGGGGGATCCTTTCAAAATATGATATATTTGCTATTTCAAGTGTAGCTTAATTTATTTATGATTCTTGCCTTTAATGCTTATTTGTAATTATTATTACTTAGATCAGCTTTAGCGAAATGAATGTCTATGATGAGCGTAAGAAAGGCCTTCAGTTTTGTCAAGGCTGATTTATGCTTAATCTTCTTATTTTATAAGTAACTATCTTAATCCCACCGAAGGAGGGGGAGGGTAAGTCTACTAAGAAATGAGAGCCTTATTTAATTCAGTCCTTTTTGTGCCAAGGCTGATGGCCATAATTTTTATTTCAAGAAGAGTGTCTAATCAACTAGCTTGAATCAATTTACTTGACAAAGTTTAGTTTCTTTAATGTTTTGAAACAGACCTTTTATTGTATTTGTAGCCTTGTTTTAATGTGAAAAAACGAGTGTTTCTCTTCTAATCTGAAAAAAAGATTGGAATTTATACCGCGAAGCGGGTTTTCATGTTTTTGCGAAACGAAAAGATAGGCTTAAACGGACTCGAACCGTTGACATGACGCTTGTAAGGCGTCCGCTCTACCAACTGAGCTATAAGCCTAAAAGGTTTAATTTTGCTACGCTGATCAATTAATAAAATTATATCACTTCGTAATATGAAATCAAAAAATTTTTAATTAAAAAATAGAGAAGCATGATCAATTAATAGAATAAACAAAACGTTTGAACTCCGTCGCTACGCGAGGGGGTTTAAAGGAGTGAAGGTAGTAAAAATCACTTTGAAGGGGAACCATGTTTACCCCCCCCCCCCTCGTTTTTTCTTTGCTCGGGGGAGCAACTTGGAATGCTTGAAAACACAAAAGTAGCGAAGTCCTGACCCCCACTCGAATGAAATGAGGAAGGGGGTACGAGATTTTTTTATTTGTGGCTATTTCATTATTCCCCTTGGTCATTTCGTGCCATCGCCACCTTCGCCTTCCTTTGACATCCCCTCCGACATTTTTCCAAGGGGCGAAGCCTCCTACACTTTTGTAGCTATTTGAACCAAAAGACATCTCTTTTTCTTCAATCAAAGAACGCGCAATTCTTTGCGATGACAAAATCTTTTTTCAACCTTTCCCCGTGAAAAAAACCGTATGCAAGGTAATAGAGGTGGCTTCTTTGATGTCACGAAGTGACCAAGAAGAAGTATTGAATGATATTGACACCGTTACCACCTTCGTTTCATCCTTAAAGTAAAGCAACCCCCCGATAAATTCATTCAAATCCCGACCTCCCTTTGAAGGAAGCAAAGCTTCCTTCCACGATTCAACATTCCCGCGTTTAAATCCCCCTTCGGGGGGATTTAAACGCGGGAATGTTGAATTGGGGGGGGGATCCTTCCCCCCCGAAGGGGGGGGAAGGATTTCATTTGGAGGGTTGGCTTCGCAACCTCCCGATAAATTCATTCAAACAGGCAATTCAAACCTTTGAATCGAACACATGCCCTTTTTCATAGGAAATTGGTTGCTCAAACCTCTTTCGGACCGCCCCCAAACGCTCCCCCGAAACCTCCGAAAGAGGTTTGACAACACCCAAAACCCCAACGACCGAGGGGGCCGTCGACCACAGGTCGGTGCTGAAGCCATCTTGGCACCCCCCGCAGTGAACCCTTAAGGGTTCCTTCCCCGAGCGAAACGAGGGGATTGTTAAAATCCCAGCGTAGCAGGGAAGGAACCCTTTCGTGGGGGGGTCCTCCCAAAACCCCGACGACCGAGGGGTTCATTTCCCACCCCGGTCGCTCCTGGTCGGGGGTGTTGAATCGGGAATGTTGCAAAACCCCTTGGTGGGCCTATCCCACCTACCGTGACCACCTGGTCGCTTCGCGCCACAAGTTATGGTTGCCCCGGTCACGGCCCGAAGCTCACCCCCCCCCTTGGGGGGTTGATTGATTTGTTGTTTTGCAACATCCCGGTCGCTCCTGGTCGGGCGTGTTGAATCGGGGGAATCTGGAAGGAATTCCCCCTCTGGGGGCAACCATTGCCAAGGTGGCGCTTATTTATACGCGCCACCTACCTAATGGTTGCCTCCCCAAGGGGGCAACACTGGCTTTACCGATCCACCTCCCCGGTCGGGGGGTGACTTCACCCCCCGACCGGGGGGTCCTTCGCAAGGTGGGCATCCACAAGGGGATCAGCCTTGGCACGTTGGGAAAGAAATTGGGTGTTGTCCTTCCCCCTCGATCGTCGGGCCGTGACCACTTGGTCGCTTTGTGTCACAAGTCATCGGGGGATGCAATGTGTCCCACGGACACGACCTTTGAAAATGAAGGGGGTTATGAATTGATTTCATTCTTGCCTTCGCGCCTCTTTCCAATTCTCATATTGAAGGGTCGAAGTGCTTTTGACGTTTGAAGACCAACCACCCCGCGGGGTTGGGCAAATTTAAGTGGGGTGGAAAACCCATGAAAACCCGGTCATTCCGCCCTTACAGGGGGTGAACTTTGACAATATTCAAAACATCATTAGGCTTGTTACTGAAGTTTTTTTGGTGCTACGCTGATCTATCTCTATCTCTGTCTCTATCTCTGTCTCTGTCTCTGTCTCTGTCTTGGTCTCGGGTTCGACCTCGGTCTCTGTCTCGGTCTCTGTCTCGGTCTTTTTGGCTATATCTCTGTTTCGTTTCCAAAGTTTGTCAGTTCGCCACTTTCGCACTTTTGCCAAAAGCAAAAGAAACTGGAGAGCCCTGAAACCTTCTTTGGCCTCGCCCGGTGAATTCATTGATCTCTTGCGAGGGAAGAAAGGAAAAATAACCCTCGCGGTCGCGGACAGGGGCGGAAAAATAGACAAAAATCATCTTAAAACCCCCGACCGGGGGTTTTTGCTTTCCCGATCCCTCCGAATTGATTGCAGAGGGGTTTGAAATTGATCGCTTTGCTCGGGGGTGGAGGGAGGATCCGAAGGGGGGGCCGTGATCACTTGGTCGCTTCGCGACACAAGGAAAGGCAAAACCCCCGAAACCGTTCGCTTCCCCGAGGGCCGTCGACCACAGGTCGGTGGCAAAGCCACCTTGGCATCCCCCGCGATATGGTTGCCCCAAAACCCCCCGTTGGGGGATAGTTTCCCCCTCGCTTTGCTCGGGGGGCAACCTTTCATCAATCCTTTGACAAAGAAAAAGCGAAGGAGGCGCGAAGGCAATCATTTAAATCTTCAAGGAGGCGCTTATTTATACACGCCTCCTTCAAGTTTCGCTCGGGGCAACCATTCGCGGGGGGATGCTTGCGGTGTTTCAGTGGGTGGCAACACTGGTTTTCCCAATCCTCCTTTTCCCCGGTGCCATGCCCACCTAGAAAACGTCCCCCCCTTCGGGGGGAAGGTGAACATGGCACCGGGGGATCAGCCTTGGCACGGCCTACCCCACCAAAGAAATGGTTGCCCCCCAAGAGGGCACTACTGGCTTTCCCGATCTTAGGCATGGCATCGGGGGTCAGCCTTGGCACAGCCTTGAGGGGCGAAGCCCCCCTCCAGTCGAAGACATCCCCCCCGATGAAACACCCGAAACCCCCCTTCGGCCCCCGGGAGGATGGTTGCCGCCCCCGCGAGGGGTGTTTTTTTTTTTTTTGGAAAAGGGCGCCTTTGTGTAACAACACTCCCTTCGGGAGTGGGGCTCCGTCACCCCCCCCAAAGGGGGCCGGGACCACTTCGACGCGCTTCGCAATACGCGCCACAAGTCACATCTAAGAACCCTCCCACGCGGGCGGGGGCCCCCGAAGGGGGGCCCCGCTTCGCGGGAGGGTTCTTAGATTTGCAATGTGTTCTCAGAACACATCGAAAACGGGTGTTTGCTTCGCAAAAAAAGGTTTCCCCCGAGCAAAGCGAGGGGGTGGAACTTGAACCCTCCCTCCGGGGGCCTCCCTTCGGGAGGCCGTGACCGGGGATTCTTTGCGCGTAGCGCAAAGGACCCTACCAAAGAAATCGGGGGGGTCAGCCTTGGTACGTTGGGAAAGAAGATGAATTGTTGCCCTCGCCGTGCAGTTCTTCAACTGCCCGAGAGTCACGTCGGGAGTTGTGAACTTTTGTTTCGCATAGAGAAAGCCGCCCTTGTGAAGAGTACTTTTCCGCCCCTGTAGGGGGTTTTTGTGGGGCGGGAGAACAACTGAAATGGGGTCGGGGCATCGTTTCTTCAAAAATAGCCAAGCCCACCTTTTTCTTGCCCGTAGACCACCTACGAGAATGACATTTCCCCCGAAACCCCCAATGAAGATGCTTTGCATCTTCATTGGGGGTTTCGGGGGGAACAATTTAAGGAGTTTAGGTAATCCCCTTCTGGGGAGTTAATTATCCCCTCTCCGGAGGAGCATATTGATATTTAGCAAAGAAAGGTTTAAAAGGTCGTCGGTGCCATGTGGTCAAACCACCATTTCTTGCCTCGCCTCGCTTGGGAAGTGCAATATGGCCTAGGTCCCCGTCGAAAGGACAATTGTTTTACGAATTGTCAACCTTTCCTTGCGGAAAGACGGAAGTCAAGAGCCCGATGAAATACCCAATTACAACAGGTCGGTGGCGAAGCCACCTTGGCATCCTCCTTTTCCCCGGTCGGGGGGTCACCCCCCCCCGTCGGGGGGGGAAAGTGGGCATGGCCTGCGCGGGGGGGATCCTTCTGAATGAAATAGAGAGAGGATCCATGGTGGACATGGCCGTTGAAACCATTGATTTCCAAGGTAAAGGATCCCCGAGCAAAGCGAGTTTAGAGCAACCTGAAGGCAAACACCGCGGGGGTCCTCCCCGCGAAAATCCCCCCAAACCCCCCCCGTTGGGGGGGTTTTACAAGGAAAAAAACTTGAAGGAGGCGCTTCGCGCCTCCTTCAAGCTTTGCTCGGGGGAGTTTCATCGGGGATCCCTTACCTGGGAAATCCCCGATGAAACAGAAACCTTTGTGAAGGTCGGACCCCCGGTCGGGGGAGCAGGTGTTTGGCTTTGCAAAACACCGCAGGCATCCCCCGCGTTTAAATTTGCATTGCGAATTGTCAACATCCCCTCTGGGGCATGTTTGTCTTTTCGCGGGGCAACCATTTCAACTCAAGGGGGGCTTGTCCACAAACCTGTGGTCGACGGCCTCCCGAAGGGAAGGTTTTGAGGATTTCAACGGCCTACCCCACCATCGTTGGACAACATTCCCACACCCCTCCCGACGGTGCCATGCCCACCTTCCCCTCCCCGAAGGGGGGGACGTTTTCTCCTTTTCCCCCGGAAGGGCAAAACGTCCCCCCCCCCCCCTTCGGGGGGGGGGTGGGCATGGCACCGGGGAAAAGGAGGATTCTTCCCGACCGGGGCAACCATAATCGGGAAATGGAAACCACCCCCCCGAAGGGGGGCCGTGACTACTTGACGCTTTGCGCCACGAAGTCAAACCCCCCCCTTCGGGGGGGGGTAGGAACCCTTGCAATGTGTTCTCAGAACACATCGAACTCGGGGGGGGGTTGTATCCCCATCCCCGATCGGGATGTTTAATCGGGGGTTTTGAAATCCCCCGATTTGAAGAGGGGGAGCAGAAGGTTTCCTTCCCCTTACAATGAATGTTAATTTCCCCCCCCAAAATGAAATGAGGGGGGGGGAATAAAGTCCCGAACCTCCGAGGGTCGCGGAGGGGGTGTTGTTATGGTTGCCCCTCGGTCGTCGGGGATCCTTACCCAGGATTGTTGTCAAAGGTCTTCTTGAGGGCAGAAACGAGGGGCCATCTTATCCCCGCTCCGCGGGGGATCCTTGCCTTTACCGAAGGGTGGGTGGGGGGCAGGTTGCTTCCGTCGGCAGGAGTTTTCCCACGTTTGACAACATTCCCAAAGGGGGTGGGTGGGGGCCCTTCTTCAGAAGGCTTCCCAGGAAGGATTTTTAGGGTTGACAACACCCAGTCGCTTCCCCTCGGGGGTATAACCATTATCGGGAATGGTCTATTTTTGCGCTCGTGGGGGGAGTTCCCTCCTCCCCCGCACAGGAAGGAAATTTCGCCCCCCTCAAATCGTGGAATTAACACTTTGGAAGAGCGCCCTTCCTTCAAAAACGAAGGAGGAGGGTACCTACGCGCCTCCTTGGCATCCCCCGCCCCGCGGGGGGATCAATCTCCCCGACGCGAAGCGGGGGGGTTCCCGAAGGGAGGCCGTGACAAGGGAATTGTTAACCAAAGGAGCTTTGCTCCCTTCGATTCGCGAGGAGGTGCCAAGGCTGATGGTTGTCCTTCCGAAGAAAGGGTTTGGAGGTTTCGAGGCAACCCTAAATCCGATTCGGTGGCGCTTCGCGCCACCTTCGCGCTTTCCTGGAACCCCCTCGCGAAGCGAGGGGTTCAAACTCATCTTCGTCGGGGGTTCCCATCACTTTGAAAGGAGTTGAAGCGAGGTACAAAATTGAAGGGGCGGCAACATTTAATTCTTGCCTTCGCGCCTCCTTCAAATTTTAGCTTTATTTAGAGGCAACAATTCTTTTTTTGTCTTTGTAAATTGTCAACTGTTTGCCCCTCGAAAAAAATAAATACATCCCGGTCGGGGAGTTGATTTCAACCGCCGAAGGAGATTCTAACGTTTTTGCTTTCACGCGTAGCATCAAAGGATACGAAGGTGTTGACTCGGGCAACTCATCGGTTGTTTAAGCAAACACACGAATTAAATAAAGATGTTTAATAACTATGAGGGGATGTCTTTGTCAATTCATAAATCGGGGCTTGCTTCGCTTTTAATTGGGGGCTTTAATTCCCCTCCGGGGGAGACTGTCGCCACTTTCGATTCGGAAAAAGATTGGAAGGGGAATCATTTTATTCCTTCCAGGTTGCCTTTTTCAAATGCGATTCTCCGACCTTTGATCAGCCTTGGCTTAGTCGATTTTTCTACTTAAAAATTTAAGATCAAACTCAAAACCCGACAATGGTTTCCCCCATCGGGGGGTTGTCAAGGTCTTTTTAACGAAGGGGGCGAAGCCCCCTGGGGCATCCCCGCTCCGCGGGGGGAAGGTCGCTTGACAACATTCCCTTCGGGACAACCATTGTCGTGGAACCCCTTGGAAGAGCGCCCTTCCTTCAAAAAATCTCCCCCTCCCGGGGGGGAGCCGACCAGGGTGAAGGGTTTTTGCTTTCCTGATCCTAGGTGGGCATCCACAAGGGGATGTAGAAACGTTGGGAAAGAAACATGACCATCAAAAAGTCATTTGAACAAACCACCTTCTAAGCGCCCCCCAAAAAATTTAAACATAAATCCCTAATTCATCTGCTACATTTACAATGGCTTAAGTTGCAACAATGGCCGAGTCAATGTCCGAAAACATACCCAACAGGTCGGGTCCAAAATTTAGGACCCATTGCATCCCCCGATTAAGCCACCGGTCGGCCCCCCCGGGGAGATGGAGGGGCGAAGCCCCCCCCCCTCGACCTGTTGTCAAACCTCCAAAACCCTGACGACGGTCGGGCATCCCCCGGTCACGGACCGAATTTATTCATTGTTTGAAATTAATAGCAAATTGACAGTCCCGAAACCCCTCGGTGGACCATGCCTACCTAGCGAAGCACCCCCCGATTTCGATGTGTCCGAAGGACACATTGCAAACCCCCCCCGAAGGGGGGGCAACCATTGCGAAGGGGGCGAAGCCCCCCTTTGTGAAAAACCCCCGGTCACGGCCTCTCGCCCCCGCTTCGCGTCGGCAGGATTCTTACGTTTGACAACAATCCCTCATTTCATTCAGGATTGTTGGAAGAGGCGCTCATTCCCCCCCGAGAGAGGGTATCATTGCGCCGGGAATCATTCGGGGGGGGGGAATGAACATTAATTACATTCATTGGAGGGGGAAGGAAACCTTCGACCCCCTCACCATCGGAAGGGTTTTTGTGGCGCGAAGCGTCTAAGTGGTCCCGGCCCCCTTTGGGGGGTTTGCAACAATCCCGAAGGGATTGTTGTCAAACCCCTCGGTCGTCGGGCATGTTTCCCACCTCCCGAAGGGGGGTGGGTGGGGGGCTTCGCCCCCCCCTCAAAAATCGGGGGGTTGTTTGATATTGATCGCTTTGCTTGGGGGAGTTGAATCGGGCATTTTGACAAGGAAAGAGCGAAGGAGGTACGAAAGCAATAATTTAAATCTTCAAGGAGGCGCTTATTTATACGCGCCTCCTTCGAGCTTTGCTTTTCCTTGAAGCGCGGGAATGTTGAATCTTAACCCCCCTGTGTTCGCCTTTGACATTTCGCAAAGCAACTTGAATTCGTTTCACAGGAAAAAGGTGCCCATGGAATTGATTGAAAAAACGAAGGAGGCGCGAAGTGCTGACGACCTTTCAAGGAGGCGCTTATTTATACGTGCCTCCTTCAAACATCCTTTCGCGGGAGCAGCCCCGACCTAGCCCACCTTCGAAGGTGTAGAAACCTTGGTGCAAAGATGGCGAAGCCACCTTGGAAGCGGCATCGTTTTTTCAAAACAAACCCATCTCCCCCCCCCGAAGGGGGGGGGGGGTACGCAAGGGGCGATCCATGGTGGGTTAGGCACCGAGGAACGTCGGAGGTGTCGGGGATTCTCCCTCGAGGGAAGTTCAACATTTCTCTCAAGGGAATGTGGGGTATTTCGTTGGGGGGTTGGGGGGTTCATCGGGGAGTTCAACATCCCTTTCGACTAAATTCATCGGGCAATTCAAGGCGGATGAATTCGTCAAATGCATTTGAAGGGGGCCATTGCTTGAAATGACCCGCGATTTCGAAGGTGGCGCAAAGGATCCCCGATTTGAGGGGCCCCCCCCCCTCCAATTCCCTAAAGAATTCCTCCCCCCGATGAAACATGCCCGACCAGGAGTGACAAGCATGTTGTCAAAGGTCTCTCTTTTCAAAGAAGCCCTTCCACCAGCCCCCTTGGCATCCCCCCCTCCGCGGGGGATCCCTTCGGGATCGCCTGCGGGAAGAAGCTTCGCTTCCTTCAAAAATCTCCCCGACGCGAAGCGGGGGGGAATAATGCCATAAATTCGAGCCGTGACCGGGGGGGCTGCCAACAGGTGCTGACCGTACCTGTTCGAATAAGGCCACCTTTGTGAATTCATTCAATGTATCCTGCGGACACGTCGAAAGGACAATTGCCTGCTTTTCAAACAAAACGATTGTCAACCAAAAGGTCGTCCCCTGAAAATTCACAGGGGGGTTCCTTTTCTAACTTGAAGGAAGCGAAGCTTCCTTCCACCGAAGGCATCCCCCCCCGAAGGGGGATTCTTCCCCCCGAAGGGGGGAAGGAAATCTTTTTCAGGATTTTGCCTTGGAGGGTCGAAATAGACGTAAATCTAGAATAACGCTGCATCGACATCATGACGAAATATAAAGTGACACTTTCTCTCCTATTCATTTTCAAATCGAAGCTGTTACCACGAGGGAAATAAAGTCATAGGAGATTTGGATCAATAAAAGGTAAATGCCTTCGTTAATTACATACGGTTCAAAAACAAAATTCTCGTCAAAAACCTTTCTTTTCGGGCAAAGCAAGGTCGCCACAGGCAGAAAGAAAAAAAAATTTGCAGCATCAACAAGCTCTCATTGTGAATTTCGTGTCTTCAATGTCAACATTTATGACAAGAGTTCGAACTTATGCAACAGGTTGTCTGTTCAAGGTAGCTTCAACAGGTCGGTGGCGAAGCCACCCTTTGCATCCCCCGATGAATTTTGTTTACGAAATGTCAAACCTCCAAAACCCTGACGACGGTCGGGCATCCCCCGGTCACGGCCTCGCTTCGTGCTACGCTGAACAAGGAAAGGATCCATGGTGGGCATGGCTTGCGCGGGGATGCCAAGGGGCTTCGCCCCTTCGAATCCCCCTCGCAAGCTCGGGATGCCAAGGGGGCTTCGCCCCCTGAGGCTTCGCGGCAAGTCTACCCCCTTGCGTTCGACTTTGACATTTCGCAAAGCAAAATGAATCGGAGGTTTCGGGGGATTCTTTTGTCATTTTGAGTAAATCAGGCATTTTCAATTCACTTTCTGACACTTTGCACTTTGTGAAAATCTTGTTTTTTTAATCAACCCGAATTTCGGTTGCCCCCCCGAACAAAATGATAGGTCAAAGCTTCTTTTGCCTGTAAAACTCATTTCGTAAAACCTTTTCAACTCTCTTCGTAATATCAAATTCCCTTGCGTTTGCATTTTCGCTCCTGAAACAACGCCCTCTTTCATTTTGGCAAAGTTAAAATGTGTTTTTTCAAAGCATCTTCCTTTCGAGGGATGCAAAGGTGGTTTCGCCACCTTCGTGTAAAGAAAGGGATTCATCAAAGGTTAATAGGGGTGAATTGGCAAGAAGTCTTTTTGCAATATATTGATTGCTACGCTGATCGCAAATATTTTGTAGAAGAAATGTTAACTAAAAAAAGGAAGGGGGCGCTTCGCCCCTCTTGCTGCGGGCGCTTCGCCCACCCCTTCAAAGTGCCAAAGCTGATCAAAGTGCTTCGCTGGTCAAAGGTCACACCGACATTGTTATACAAAGCCGTAGTTACTACGAAGGTGTTTTACTCCTTGGAAACATCCTCCTGTTCAAGGGATTCTATACATCTCTCTTTAAGAAAGTTGTATAAATCTTTTGCCATGTCTTTAATTTGACGAGGGTCGAATCGGTGGGGGGGGGGGGGTTGTATTGAAAAGAGTTTCAAGAAAAAAATTCAATGAAAGAGTGCAAAAATACAAAAATCTAGAGCGTTGAAAATGCTTGTTAGTTCTTATAAAGGGCAAAGGGGATGAGAATTTGAAGAAGGCGCGAAACGCCTCCTGCGGGAGCTTCGCCCCTGCTAAACTGATTATTTTTTTTAGGTGAATAATTATTTTTAAGAAATCCCTTTATTGTTTTAAAAAAAAAAGGAAAATCATGATTTCGAACGAAGCTAAGTTTCGACCAATTGACATTTATTAATTTTTTGGTTGAAATAAAAAAATTCTAATCAAGGGTCCACCCTTGTGCTTTGCTTCAACTTTACAAGTAACAAACAACGTAGCAAAATCACCATTAACCCTTAATTAAACCTTCGATGAAATTCTTTGGCACTTGAAAATCTCCTAACCCCTGCTTTGCTTTGCTGGGGCAACCTTTAGCGCTAACTCTCCCCCTCGATGAATTGCCCAATTCAACCTGCTTTGATTTGCTCGGGGGTTGTAAAACTTCATCAGCGAAGCTCTTCCCGAAGGAGTATCGGGCGATGTACATTGATTTCCTCCTCCTTCGGAAAAGGCATGTCAAAGGGGGCGAAGGTGGCTTCGTAAAAAACACCTTGATTGTAACTCCCTTGCACTTCAATCTTGAATGAATTTAAATCCCCGAAAGCGAAGCAAGCCTCCGATAAATCCCAAGGAAGGAAACCTTTGCCCCCGAAGGGTGGATGGGGGGCCCCTTCTTCGAAGCCCGTCGGGAGGGATTTTTTATGTTTGACAACATTCCTTTCGGGAATGTTTCATTCCCCCCCTTCGGGGGGGGGGGATTCCTCCTCTTGAGGGGGCTTCGCCCCCTCAAATCGTGGAAGGAAGAGCGCTCGCTTCCTTCAAAATTGTCGAAGACATCCCCCCGAATTCAACAATTACGACGGTGGCGCGTATAAATAAGCGCCACCTTGGCAAGGAAAACCAGAGGGGGGGAATTCCTTCCCAGATTCCCCCAAAGGGGGCAACCTTGTGGCGCGAAGCGACCAAGTGGTCACGGCTGGCTGGGGGAGGCCAACCCTCGTTTCTCGAGGGTTTGAAAACACCCCCGACGACCCCGATCTCATTCGAGGGGGGTGAAGCCCCTCCGTTTCGGGGGCAAAGCCCCCCGTTTCGGGGGCAAAGCCCCTTGGGACAACATTTCCAAACCCCCCCTTCGAGGGGGCCGACATTTCGCAAAGCAAAATTCATCGGGAATGTTGAACCGGGGGTGTTGAATCGGGGGGGGAAGCACAACACCCCCGGTTCAACATTCCCGCGCTTAAAGGAAACCGATGAAACACCCAAAACCCCTCAATGGTTGCCCTCGCTTTGCAATCAATTGAGGGGGGGGCCCCCTCCACGATCTCCCCCGAACCTCCCGAAACCCCCGAAGGGGGTTTGACAACACCCCCTCAAGGAACCTTTGCGGCAAGTTTCATCGGGAGGGTTTGACAAACAATCCCTTTCGGGATTGTTTCATCGGGGGGATGTGCTTTGCCCGAAAGGCAAAAGGATCCCCTTGCGAAAAGACAAAAATCCTTAGGGGCTCCCTTCGTGGAAGGAAGCTTCGCTTCCTTTAACCTTTTGACAATCGGGAAGGATAATTGTCGAAGACAAGGTGGCGCTTATTGCGCCACCTTCCATCTCCCCGACGCGAAGCGGGGGCCGACCGGGAATGGACTGCGCGGGGGGATGCCGGGGCTTCGCCCCCGACCTTGAAGGCTTCGCCCCTTCGAAAAACGTTGAGGGGGGCGAAGAAACACGACTGTCGAAGACATGCCCTTGTGCATGCTCACCTTCCCCCCGAAGGCCCCTTTTCTCCTTTTCCCGGTCGGGGTCCCCCCCTTCGGGGGGGAAGGTAGGCATGCACAAGGCAAAAGGAGGATTCAAACAGGTGCGGTTAGCACCTGTTGGTATCCCCCCGAATGAAATGAGGGGACAACGTTGTGTGCGTAGCGCGAAAGACCACGGAGAGGTAAGGACCCCGGAAGGGTAAGGACCCCAGAGGGGTACGGACCCCCGAAGGGGTAAGGACCCGAAGGGGTAAGGAACAACACCCCTTCGCCTGCGGCAACTTTACTTTTCGAAGGAGGCAAAGCCCCTTTTGCAGGTCGGGGGGCGAAGCCCCCTTTGAAATTTGAAGGGGTCGAAGCAAAAATCACCTCTTCCGAAACCCCTCTTCGGGGGGGCCGTCGACCACTGGTCGGTGGCAAAGCCACTTTGGCATCCCCCTCGCTACGCGGGGAATGCCTTCGGTGTTGAAATCGGGGTCATTTTTTATTTGACAACACTTCCTTTGGGAGTGTTGAAGCGGGTGTTTGCTTCGCAAAACATGCCCGATGAAACACCGAAGGCATCCCCCCGCGAAACCTTCGCTCCACTATTAATAACAATATTTCCTTCGGGAATGGAATCCTTCCCCCCCTTCGGGGTGGAAGTGGAAGGAAGAGCGCTTCTCTCCTTCAATTTAAGCGCGGGGATGCAATGCAATGAATTCGCCACCGACCTGTTGTACTGGTTGCCCCGACGACTAAGGGGTTTGGGGCATGTTGTCTTTCCCCCCTTGGGGGAAGGATCCCCCCCGCGAATTGGTTGTTTCGATGAATTTTGCTTGCGAAATGTCAACCCCTCCCGTCAGTTCGAGGTTTGGGGATTTGGACAAAGGATTGTAACTTGATTTAAGCGCGGGGGATGCCAAGGGGACTTCGACCCCGACCTTGAGGGGGGCGAATGAATCGGTTGTCGAGCCGTCCGTGACCGGGGGGATTGTCAAAGGATTAATGAAACACCCTGGTGCTATGCCCATCTCAAACCCCGACGAAGGTGCGAAGGTGGCGCGAAGCGCCACCGATTCGAAGACTCCGAAACTTCTAAACCCTTTCGAAGGAAGGCCCCCCACCCTTTGCAGGTTTCGCGAGGGTTTCGGGGGGTTTTCGGGAATGCAACGTTGCCCTCGGGTCGCTTCAGATTTCGGGGGGGTTTGACAACACCCGACCGGTGGCTTAATTCAGGGGGGATCAGTTCATCAAAGCTCATCTTGAGGGGAGCAAAGCTCCTCCACGATCCCCCTTCGGGGGGATGTCCCAAAGGGAAGGAAACCTTTGCCCCTGACCTGGAGGGGGAAGGAAACCTTCGCCCCCTCAAAGAAACGTTGAGGGTTCCCCTCGAAGGACCTCCCCCCCGCTTCGAGGGGGGCGAAGCCCCCCCTCAACGAAAGGGGCGAAGCCCCTTTAGCATCCACCCGCGTTTAAATGTTCCTTCCCCGAAGGGGATTGTCAAAAGGTCCCCTTCGGGGAAGGAACCCTTTCGCGGGGGGATCCTTCCCCCCCGAGGGGGGAAGGAAAACCTTTTCCTTGCCGCTTTTGAAAAATGAATTCCGTGCTTTGAGGGAAAAAGAAAAGTGGCTCCAACTCTTCTCGGGAGGATCCCCCGACCGGGGATGCAAAGGTGGCTTGGCTACCTTCGTTTTGGATCAGCCCTTCCGGGCGAAACGCAGCCATCTTCCTCCGATGCAAAATTTTTCCGCCGGTCAGGCCGCCCCTGCGGAGGAAGCATATGAGCTTTGATAACACCAAAAAAAGAAACCTTGCGGGGGCGGTTCCCGGGGAGAAAATCGACATTACCCCCCGCAAAACCTTTTAAAGTTTCTTCAAAGGTCGGTGGCGAAGCCACCTTTGCATTCCCGGTCGGGGGATCCTCCCTGCAAAGCAGGAGTTTTGGAACAGTATTTATGAGTCGGGGGATTGCCTTTGGCTAACCTTCGGGTGTTTTGCAAAGTCAAGATGTTTTTCGAACTCATTCATCGGGGACAACTATTCTTTTAATCAGGGGCTTCTTTTGTCAAAAAGATTTGAAACAACCTTTGATAAACCCCGGACAAGGGGTCATGTGCCCGAAGAGGGAATAAATTCATTTCAAAGCAAGGTGGCTTCGCCACCTTTGAACGGGGATTTTTGCGAAAAGATTTCCCTCGCGAGGGCGACCCTTGAGGGTTTTGGCAAGTTTACTACTGTTCTTTAGACAATTAAGCAAGGGGGATTTCTCAGGTATTCATCGAGGGTTTGCAACTATTTTTCTTTTCGATAAGTTCATCGGAGAATAAAGCTGGTGAATTGTTTGAAGCACAAAGTGTCTCAAACAAAAATATGGCTAGGAGAAACGGGGGTTTAACACGTTGCCTTGGAGGAGTTAATTAAAGATACATCGGAAGACCTCCGGGGTTGTTGGTTCTTTGAAGAGGGGCTTTCGCCCTCCTTCCACTTCGAGGGGGAATCCTCCAGTGGAAGGGGCTCGCCCCTTCAACGTTTCTTCGAGGGGGGGGGGCAGAAGGCCTCCTTCTCCCCCCCACCAAGGTGTTCGAAGAACACCGTCGAACATCCCCCTGATTCCAACATTCCTGCGCAGCAGGAATGTTTTCAAACCATAAAAAATTCGGGTTTCGGGGGACGTGGAGGGGCCTTTGCCCCCCTCAAAGAAACGTTGAAGGAGGCGAAGGCAAGAATGAAATGTTGCCGCCCCCTTCAATTTTTCCCCCCGAAGGAAGAATTATTATTCAATTTTCTGCCTCAAAATTCTTTCCCAAAGGGAAAGCAAATGGTGCCCCCCGAAACCTTCCCTTCGGGAAGGCCGTCGACCATATGAAGCATCCCCCCCGAAGGGGGATTGGTCGGTGGCGCGACTTTCTCCCCCCCCCGGGGGGGGGGGGGACGTTTTCCCCCTTCGGGGGAAAAGGAGGGTTTCCACCTTGGCACCCCCCCGCGAACGTAAGGTTCCCCTTCGGGGCAACCATTTGGAAATCCCTTTCGGGGCAACCATTCAACGGCCTAGCCCATCTCCTCCTCCCCCCAACCGGGGGGTCCTTCGCTAGGGTCCTTCCTTCGGGAGTGGTGTTTAATGTAGTTACGGCCCCCGCAGGAAGTGGGGGCCGTGACCACTTGTGTCGCTTCGCGTCACAAGTTCAAAAAGCGATCTCCTCTTCACGAAGGGGCGAAGCTCCCTTGGGCATCCCCCAGTGCATGGGGATCCTTTCCCTTTGGGAAAGAATGGTTGCTCCCCTAAGGGGGCTTTCTCTTTGAGAAAGAAATTTTTTTCTTTGAACATAGTTATATCCCAACGTTTGATTTTCAATTAGAAAGGAGAAAGCAAAGTGCTGATCTTGCTATGATAATTGGCAAAAGCTTTTCCCGGAAAGAAAGGGTGAAACCTTTGAATTTAACTGGGAAAAGACCAAAACTCCTTCTAGGAGGTTCGGAAGGAATTCCCCCCGGTCGGGGGGGGAATGTCCAAGGTGGCTTCGCCACCTTCGTTTATTATGTGATAAAGTTTTGTTGCTAATCTTATAGCAAATATAGCATTCACTAATGCAATCAATAAAAAGATGAAACTAGAGAAAAATTCATTCTAAAGTATATTTTAACTCTGCTGCTCAAACTCTAAATAGCCATAGTTTCCTTATTCTTTTACAGCTTTTTAAAAAAGTTATTTCCAAATTGTCACTGTTTGTCGCAAGTGCTCCCTTTAGTTACATTGATTGCAGTGCAGCAACCCTTTGGAGTTGCTGTGCTTAGATTCTTTTTCATAATGCTTTTTGCTTAAGTTGTGTTCATATAACGAACTTTTGGATGAAAATGTTTTTTTTGATGTGTCCAAGGTACCCATTGCACGATTCAACATTCCTGCGCTTAAAGCAAAAGCTTGAGAGGAGGCGCGTAGTAAATAAGCGCCTCCTTGAAAACAAAGGAGGCGCTTTTTATTTATACGCGCTTCCTTCGCATCTTTCCTTGTCAAAGAAAAGGTTGTCGGCGCGAAGCGTCTCCTTGGTTTAAAACCCCGACGACTGAGGGGGTGAAAACATTTCTTTGGTGGGGTAGTCCGTGCCAAGGCTGATCCCCTTGTGCATGCCCACCTTGTGAAGGACCCCCCGGTCGCGGGGGATGCGAAGGACCCCCCGCGACCGGGGGGGGGGTGGATCGGCAAAGCCAGTGGTGCCCCCCGAATTCATTGAAACCTTCTCCCTCGCTTCGCGAGGGTTGTCTCCCACCCCTCGCTTCACTCGGGGGGGGGGGACAACCCCGAAGCGACCCTCGGGCCGTGCCCACTTGGTCGCTTCGCGCCACAAGTTCAAAAGGATTGATATCAATGGTTGCCCCTAAAGGATCCCCCCGATTTCGATGTGTCCGGAGGACACATTGCAAGGGGCTCCTCCTCCCCCTTGGGGGGGGCAACCATGTGGCGCGAAGCGACCAAGTGGGCACGGCTCCCGACCGGGGGTTTTGAAACATGCCCGAAGGATATGTTGTCAAACAATCCCCCCTCGGGGGGAAGCGATCCCCCGCTCCCCGATTTTTGAGGGGGGGCAAAGTCCCCCTCCACTGGAAAGGTTTGCCCCGAAATCTCCTCACCATGGGTTGCCCTCGCGAAAGGGTTCCCCCCCCGACGAGTTCGAGGCCCGCCGCTTCGTCGGGGAAGTTTTTACCTTTGACAATCCCCCTCATTCATTGTTCGGGGGGATTTCAATTCCCCTCCCCTTCATTCCCCCCTCATTTCATTTGGGGGGGAAGTCTAAGGAGGAGGAAAGGAAACCTTCGCCCCCCCTCAAATCGGGAGTGTTTCAAAGAAAAAAAACACCCCTCGCGGGCGGCGCAGCTACTCCTCGGGTCGTCGGGGGCCGTGACCACTTGGACGCTTCGCGCCACAAGTCAAATCCCTCTTGTCACGGCCTCCCAAAGGGAGGCCCCCGGGAGGGAAGGTTCTTATACGACAACAATCCCTCATTTCATTCAGGATTGTTGTCATCGGGGGGGAAGGAACTTGCAACAAGTCCCCTCGTCGGATACATCGAAAATTGGGGGGTTGGTCTCCCACTCCCGAAGGAGAGGACTCGACACGAAGGACCCCCCGGTCGGGGGAGGTAGGCCGTTCGGTCTGCCTGCCCCCCCCCGAAGGGGGATTTCCAAATAGTTGCCCGAATGAAATGAGGGCAACCATCCTTTCACGGCGTAGTGAAAGCAAAGAAATCTGTAATCGGAGGGGTGGGTGCCAATGTGTCCTTCGACACGAGACCTGTGGTCGACGGCCCTCGCAAACAAGCCTTTTCTTTTGGGCAACCATTGTCGGGGGGATTGAATCGCGAGGTTTTTAACTTGAAGGCGGGGCGCGAAGTTTCCTTGAAGTGAAGGGGGCTTCGAAGAAGAGGCCTTTCCACGAAGGTGGCGTGCTTCTCGCCACCATGGCATGAGCACTCCCTTCGGGAGGGAATTCTTTTTCAAAGTTGAATTGGAGGGGCTTGCCTTTCCTTGTGGCGCAGAAGCGACCAAATGGTCACGGCTCCCGATCCCCCCTTCGGGGGGATGTCCGAAGGTGTTCGAAGAACACCTTGGTGGAGGGGGCTCTTCGCCCCCCTCAAAGTCGTAGACACCCCCGCACCCCGACCGGGAGCGACCGGGGTGTTTTTATGGTTGCCCCCTCGGTCGTCGGGGGTTTCGCGGGGATATCCACGTTGGGGGGGAAAGACAACACTCTTGATTATTAATTGCGAAGCGGGAGGACCCCCCCGCGAAGGCTATGCCCACCTTCGAAGGTGGTTTGACCACCGACCTGCCAAGGGGGCTTCGCCCCTTCGAAGGATGCCAAGGTGGCTTTGCCACCGACCTGTTGTTATGGATCCGAAGGAGGGGTTTTGGAAGGATCTTTCCGCGTCATTGCGCTTTGCAAAACAATGTGTTCTCCGGACACGTTCGCGTTTCTCTTCAAGGTGGCTTGTTTACCGACCTGTGGTCGACGGCCTTCCCGAATTAATTCAGGCATTTTCGCGGGGGATCCTTCCCCCCGAGCTTGCGAGGGGAAGAAAATATGTTTAAAACTTTTAAAGCTCATGAACATTCAACAATTGAAAACCCCTTTCCTCCCCTTTGAGTGGAAGGTAAAATATTCGGGGGATTTATTTGTATTATTTTTATTGACATTTAATGAATTTCAAATTTTTAAAAATGTCTCTTTTGGTTATGTTATTAAATTTGTAACCAATTATGTTATTTCTTATGAAAAAAAAGAGTTAAGGTTCAATATTATTTGTTTTTCCATTCTATCAGCCTTGGCAAAAAATGAACCCCCCGATTCAAGTTTTAATTCAATTTACTTTTTGAATTTTTTCCAATATTCTCATTTCATTCGGGCAGGATCCCCCGAACGGGGATGCAAAGGTAGCTTCGCCATCGACCTTTGCAGCAATGTTCAACCCCCCAAAATCAATGGAAGGGTCAGAAGCCCTTTCCACAAGGAGGAGCCCCTTAGACTCCTCTCGCAGGGCCAAGTCGACGTTGAAGAAAAAGATCAAACCAAGGGGTGCGAAGCGAAGGAAACCTTGGTTTCAAGGGCGTGCTTCGCGCGCTCTTCAAAACTCCTCCTCTTTCGGTCGGATTCTTCCTAGAAGAGGAAAGATCAATTAAAGGTGTCCCAAGATAGCGCTTATTTATACGCGCCACCTTCGTGGAAGGAAGCTTCCTTCAAAATGTTCAAAATTCTCCCCCACAAGGGCAGGAAATTCTTTTTTCGTTTCCGTGCTTCGCAGGTTATTAAAGCGTGCGAAGTACGGAAAGAAGGCATTGATTTTGCAATTTCAAATTGACTCGAAAATGAATTTTATTAATTGAGAGCTTGCTTCGCTTTTCTTTCCCCCGAGCAAAGCGAGGGGGAAAGAAAGGAAGGACAATTATTTCTGCAGAGTCAATTTAATTCGGAAACGAAAAAGGGGCGAAGATGTTCAAGACATCTTGTCTTCGATGACGTCTTTTTGACAACGGTGACTTCATCAATGGTTTCTCCCTAATGAATATCCCCCTTCGGGAGGGTTAGGTGCGACATTTTCGTTCCTTCCTCTGGGGAGAATCGAAGCTCCCGATTTCGAAGGTGGCGCAAAGCGACACCTTTGTGCAAGGGGGCTTTGCCCCCCTCGAAAAGGTTCTGCCCCAAATTTTGAAGGAAGCGAAGCTTCCTTCCACCGAAGGCATCCCCCCGAAGGGGGATTCTTCCCCCCCCCCGAAGGGGGGGAAGGACCTTTCGGTTCCGTGCTTCGCAGGTCATTAATTCGTGCGAACCACGGAAAGAAAAGGAATTGACCAATTTGAACATTACATTTCATCAGGGGTTTGAATTTATTCAACCTTCCAGGTTGCCCCCCCAGAGAGGGACGAATGTTTAATCGAGGGCTGGGATAGGATATTTTTGCAGTAATAGGAAGATTGAACACAAAACCTCGATAAAATGAATATCGTTCCCGCAGGGGGTGAAAGTCTCCGATTAAAAGTTTCCTCTGAAACCTCCCATGAAATTTGCTTTGCGCAATTCTTTGTTAAGTCTACGATGAAAAGGAAGGGCACTTCTGGGGGCTTCGCCCCCTCAATTAATTGATTTCAACTTTCTCCAGGGGTTGAAAGGATCCCCCGAACGGGGATGCAATGGGTCCTAAATTTTTGGACCCGACCTTTGTTTTCAAACTCCCGGGAGTTTGATGAATTTACGCTTTCATCGGGAGGTTTGATATTTCGCAAATCAAAGCAAATTTCCTCGGGGGTGATGAAGGGATCCTAGGTGGGCTAGGCCTGCGCGTGGGGAAGGAGGCTTCGCCGACGACCTTTGACATTTCGAAAATCAAAATTAGCGAAGCAAGATGTGAGGCATCTTCCTCGGGGGTTTGAAAAATCACAAAAGGTTCCTCCCCGCCAGCGAAATCGTGACAGTGCGTAGAAGAAATCCCCCGGTCGGGGGGGTGTCCAAGGTGGCGCTTATTTATACGCGCCACCTTCGTATTTTTTGCTCACCTCCGAGGGACAATCTGAAAGAATTGCTTCGCTAATTCGAAAGAGGTTAATGAATTTCAAAACCCAACAAAACCCCCAATGGGTTAATTGGGGGTTTTCAGGTTTTTGCTTTCCCGATCCCTCCGAATTAATTCATCCCCCCTTTGAAATTGATCGCTTTGCAATTAATAATCGAGGGGATGTGCCTTCCCCGACCGGGAAGGTGGAGGGGGGCTTCGCCCCTCTCAAGAAACGTTGGCAAAGAAGGTCGTCGGCGGGTCCTTCCCCCCGAAAGGGTGGGGGGGGGGGGGGCCTCCTTGGTCGGCCCCCCGCTTCGCGTCGGGGAGATTGGATCCCCCCGCGGAGCGGGGATGCCAAGAGGCGCGTATGGTTGCCGCGCCTCCTTCGTTTTTTTTTGAAGGAAGAGCGCTCTTCCAAGGGTTCCACGATTTGAGGGGGGGGGCCCCCCTCCAAGGGGTCACCCCCCCCAATGATTTTTGCGCAAAAATAGACCATTCCCGATAATGGTTACACCTCCGAGGGGAAGCGACCGGGGTGTTGTCATGAATCCTCCCTCCCGGGGGGCCTTCGAAGAAGGGCCCCCACCCACCCTTTGGGAATGTTGTCAAACGTAAAATCCTGCCGACGCGAAGCGGGGGCCTTCGCCCCCCACCCACCCTTCGGTGGCAAAGGATCCCCCCGCGGGGCGGGGGATGCCAAGGGCTTCGCCCCCTTCGTTTAAAAGACCTTTGATAACATTCCCCCCTCATTTCATTCGGGGGTCCCAAGGGAAATGTTGTCATTCCCCCCCCCTTCGGGGGGGAAGTCTAAGGAGGGGCTTCGCCCCCCCTCAAATCGGGGAAGAATCCCCCCGGTCACGGCCTCCCGAAGGAAGGCCCCCCCGGGAGGGAGGATTCTTAGATTTGACAACAATGGTTGCCCTTCGGGATTGTTTCATCGGGGGGGGGAACCTAGGAGGGGCTGCCCCCCCTCAAATCGGGGATGCTCGTGGAAGGAAGCTTCGCTTCCTTCAATAAATAAGCGCCTCCTTGGTTTCAAGGAGGCGCTTATTTATACGCGCCTCCTTCGAACTATTTTCGAAAAAATTATCTCCTCAGTTTCAACTCGTCAATATTTCATTCTCTCCCGGGGGGCCTCGTGCTTCAATCTTGACTTAATTTAATTAATTCATTTAGGCGAACCTGCTACGCTGACCCCCGCAAACTTAGGAAGAAGGGCTTTCCATGCAAAATACGGAAACGAAGTGGAAAGGAGGTTCTCACCCCAAGAAGGCTGGAATTAAACAAGATACGATCAGCTTTAGCATAACAATGAAATTAAATTTTTTTGGCAAGCCTGATCCAACCCCTCATTTCATTCAGGGGGGTTTGTTTTCGACCTTTTCTATGATAGATTATCCCCCAGAGGGGAAACGAAAATTTCGAATCTTCATAGGGGGTTTGCTGGCAAACCTGATTATGTTTGACAATGAAACAAAGCATAAATCATTTCATCGTATTTTCACTACATCGCATTTTGCTTCGCTCATTGGAAGGTGTCATCTTAGCGCCACCTTTGCACAAAGCTAGCGTAGCGCTGAAACGTCATATTTTTAAAAATCACCTCTCCGTTTCAGGGAGACGATCTTGTTGCAGAGAATGTTTTCTTTTGGGCACTAGCAAAGCAAGGTGTGATGTGTTGAAGACACGATGAAGGTTATTATTTGCACTTTGCATCGTAATTAATTGAATTGAAAAAAGTTGCTCAAACCGTCGCAAAACCTTTAAAAGAGGTTGCACTTTGAAGGGGGCGCTTATTTATACGCGCCCCCTTCCTTTTGTCGATTCCTTCCTAATTGATTTCTTTGAAAGCAAGAGTGTCTTGCGCGAAGGCAAGGTGTTCTTATAACACATTGGCTTCGCTGTCGGTGGTTTCAACACATTTACATCAACGTAGCTCCTCACCTTGTTTCACTTTGCTGTAAATATACGATACGAAAGTGGCGAAGCCACCTTTGCCGGTCGGGGGGTCCTCCCGTTAGAGGGATTCTTTTCAAATTTGAACAATGAAACAAAACAAATCGAGTTAGACGTGGGCTTATAATCATTTGATTTTGTGTGCGAAAATGAACCCCCGCGAATCGAAGGAGGCCATGTGATCAGCGTAGCAGGTGGCTTCGACACTTTCGCCCCCTTGGGTTGACAATCGTTTTGTTTGAAAAGCAGGCAATTGTCCTTTCGACGTGTCCGCAGGACACATTGAATGAATTCACAAAGGTGGCCTTATTCGAACAGGTGCGGTCGGCACCTGTTGGCATCCCCCGGTCACGGCCCGAATTTATGGCATTATTCCCCCCGCTTCGCGTCGGGGAGATTTTTTGAAGGAAGCGAAGCTTCCTTCCCCAAGGATCCCCCGAAGAGGGGAAAAGACCTTTGACAACATGCTTGTCGCTCCCGGTCGGGCATGTTTCATCGGGGGAGGAATTCTTTAGGGAATTGGAGGGGGGGGCTTCGCCCCCCTCAAATCGGGGAGATCCTTTGCGCCACTTTCGAAATCGCGGGTCATTTCAATCAATAGCCCCCTTCAAATTATTGCGAAACCTCGTGATTTTTGGTTTTCTTCAACCCCCGATGAATTTTCGATTTTTGACAAAGGTTCTTTGCATATTTTAAGTCCTTGAAAGGGGGGCGGTGTTCAACAAAACCAATCTAAAATGTTTTTTAAAAAGATTTCTCAAATAATCTGACAGGATCTTCCGACCGGGGATGCAAAGGGTCCTAAGGACCCGACCTTTGAACCCCTCCGGGGTTGAAACCAAGGAGGCGCTTATTTATACGCGCCTCCTTCGGTATGCTCTTTTCATGTTCGCCTTAAAGAAATTTGTCAAAATCTTCTCCAGGGAGTTTTCGGTATTTGAATATGGAAAGCTTCTTTTGCAGTTGAAGCTTAAACAATTTGAAACCCGAAGGATTTCGACGTGTTCCAGGTCGCCATTGTTCTTTTCGTGCGAAGCACTGATAAGAAGAACTAAAGGTTTGTTAAAGGGGTGTTGACTTGTGAAGGTCTTCAGCGCTCGAAATCCTTTTTCAAATATTCTGCCAAGGCTGATCTGATTTAAATCCCAAGGTCACCAATAAGGTTCCTTTTTGTAATTGTAAATCCAATTAACCAAAGGAAAAGGAATGAAGCCTGGTTGCTTATTCCAAGGTCAACGGGAAGAATCCTTCCAACAAAACACCCGATAACTTGTGACGCGAAGCGACCAAGTAGTCACGGCCCTCCTTTGGAGGCGGGAAGGACAACACTCCCGATTTGAGGGGGCGAAGCCCCCTTCACCTTCCCCGATTCAACATTCCCGATGAACTCCCCGATTTCAACAGATCGGTGGACAAGCCACCTTGGAAGAAAGACTCGAATTGACAGCCCCGATTCAACTCCCCCAACGGGGGGGTAAAAAGCACCTTCCAACGGGGGGTTTTGGGGGATTTTGAGCAACCTCCTTCCCCCGAAGGGGGGGAATGTCCCCCCCGAATGCGGCTCATTGAAACCCCTTCTTTGGAGGGGTTTGACAATCTTCCCAAAACCTTCGCTTCGCCAGGGTTTGTCAACACCTCCTTCGGAGGTGGGAGACCACCCCCGCGAAGCGGGGGTGGTCTCCCTTGCTTTCTCGATCCCCCGGTCACGGCCCTCTTGCAGAGGGGCAACCATAACAACACCCCCTCGTAGGATTTGCCTTTTCCAAAGGGGCGAAGGTTTCCTTCCCTTTGGTGGAGGGGGCTTCGCCCTCCTTCAAAGAAATCTTAATTGCTCGGGGGTCGGGGGGCATGTCCGAAGGTGTTCTTCCTTGGTTGAGGGGGGCTTCGCCCCTCGAAGGGAACGTTGAGAAAGAAATCGGGGGGATTTGATAGTTTGACAACACCCCCCAAAACCCCGACCACCGAGGCCCCCGCTTCGCGTCGGGGAGATTTTTACCTTTGACAACACTCCCGGAGGGGTGTTGTCAAACCCCCCGAAGGGGGGCCGTGACCACTTGGTCGCTTCGCGCCACAAGGTTTCCCCGGTCACGGCCCGAAGCTCAACCCCCTTGGGGGGGTTGATTGATTTGTTGTTTGACAACATCCCGGTCGCTCCCGGTTTGGCATGTTGAATCGGGGGGAATCTGGAAGGAATTCCCCCTCTGGGGGCAACCATTGACAAGGTGGCGCTTATTTCTACGCGCCACCGACCTAGTGGTTGCCCTTCCAATGAAACAGAAACCTTTGTGAAGGTCGGACCCCCCGGTCGGGGGAGCAGGTGTTTGGCTTCGCGAAACACCGCAGGCATCCTCCTTTTCCCCGGTCGGGGCAAAAGGTCGTCGGCGCAATAAGCGCCTCCTTGGTTTGAAGGAGGCGCTTATTTATACGCGCCTCCTTCAAACGAACAGGTGCGGTCGGCACCTGTTGGCATCCCCCGGTCACGGCCCTCCTTGGTCGGCCCCCAAAGAAAATCTTCGCGTCGGGCAGATTGTTTTTACCTTTGACAACATGCCTGAACCCCGAACTGATGGTCAGGGTTGACATCCCCTCGCAAAGTCGCTTTTAAGACATCCCCCGTTTCGCGGGGGATCGATTTTGCCGCAAAATCTTGACAATGGTTGCCCCTCGCTTCGCTCGGGGGCAACCATTATCGCTCGGGGGCAACCATAATCGGGCATGGAGACCACCCCCCGAAGGGGGCCGTGACCACTTGGACGCTTCGCGCCACAAGTTCAAAAGGATTGATATCGGGGCGAAGGTTTCCTTCCCCCCCCCCCTCCACCAAAGGGAAGGAAACCTTCGCCCCTTTAGAATCAATTGCCGATCCCCCGACAAGGGGCAGGTTCGAAGGTGTTCTTCCTTGGTGGAGGGGGAAGGAAACCTTTGACCCCCGTCTCCCCGTTGGCAAAGAATGGTTGCCCCCTCATTTCATTCGGGGCACCATTTGCGATGTGTCCTCCGGACACATCGAAATTGGGGGATCCTTGCCCCTTCGGGGGGAGGTGGGCATGACCGTTTATGGTTGCCCGAAGGGGCTTTTTTGTTTTTTCGCGTTTCTCTTCCAAGGGGGCTTGTCCACAAACTCTGTTGGAGAAGCCTCGCAAAGCGACCGCCGTGACCGGGGGGCAACACTGGCTTTCCCGATCCCCCCCGAATGGTGGCCCCTCAATGATTGCCCTTGCTTCGCGATTCATTCGAGGGGGGGCGAAGCCCCCTCGTTTCGGGGGCTTCGCCCCCCTTGGGACAATAGCAAATCCCCGATGAAACACCGCAGGCATCCATGGTGGGCCTGGCCGTTTATGGTTGCCCGGTCAGGGCAACCATTCCATTCCCGGTGGGGCAGAAAGGTTGCCCCCCGCGGGTCACGCGCCCGCCCCGCGGGGGCAACCTTTTTCCAAGGGGGCTTCGCATGGTGGGTTAGGCACCTGCCAAGGGGCTTCGACCCTTCGAATCCTTTGCGCTACGTGCAAAGAATCCCCCGATTTTTGAGGGGGCGAAGCCCCTCCACCCACACCCGGTCACGGTCCGACGACCGAGGACAACATTCCCGCAAAAATCCCCAAAGGGCATCCTTTACCTGGAAAATCAATGGTTTCAACGCGGGAATGTTGGAATCGGGGGTGGCAAACATGCTTCCCTTCGGGAGGGTTTGACAACACCCCCGACCGTTCAATAGCGAAGCAAAGTTGCCGCGAAGCAAGGGTGTTTCATCGGGGGGATGTCTTCGACGGTCGTGTTTCTTCGCCCCCCTCAAAAGTGAAATCAAGGGGGGTGCGACCCACGGGTGGGAGGGGGGGGTTGGCATCTTTTCGCGTTTCTCTTCCAAGGGGCTTGTCTACAAACCTGTTGTCAAACAACAAATGAATTCGAAGGGGGCGATGCCAAGGCTGACCCCTTTGAAATCAAGGGGGCGAAGGTGGCGAAGCCACCTTTGGTAACTTTGTTACATTGCCCCCTTCATTTTTTGTTTTGGGGGGTTTTGCCCCTCACGACCTTCGGGGGGTAACCTTTCATCGGAAATCCTTTGACAAGTGAAAAAGCGAAGGAGGCGCTGAAGGCAATCATTTAAATCTTCAAGGAGGCGCTTATTTAGACGCGCCTCCCTTAAAGCTTCGCTTTTCCTTTCATCGGGGGGGGGTCTGCCTTGGCACGGCCTACCCCACCAAAGTTGAGGGGGGCGAAACCCCCCTCCAGGTGCCTAACCCACCTAGGCGAAGCCCCCCTTGGCATCCCCCCGCGCTTCGAGGGGGGGTGAAGCTCCCCCCTCAACTTCCCCCCCGAGGGGGGGAAGCGAAAACCTTTTCCTGCTCCCGAAGGGGGGGACATTTCCCGAAGGAGGGGAAGGAGGTTGTTTAAAATCCCTGCGTAGCAGGCGCGGGCGGGATTCTTTGAGCGTAGCGCGAAGAGGATCAAGCATCCCCCGAAGGGGGGGGATCGAACTCGGGGGGTGTTGAATCGGGGGGGAAAAAGGTTTTCCCTTGGAAGGGGGCGGAGCCCCCCCTCGGAAGTTCCCCCCCTTCGGGAGGTGTACACTGGAGGGGGGCTTCCGCCCACCCCTCAAAGCGCGGGGAGATCCTACCCTCATTTCATTCAAGAGTGTTGCAATCCCAAGGGGGCTCTCGCCCCCGAAACGGGGCTTCGCCCCCTCGAATGAAATCGGTCCGGAGAGGTTTTGCGGCATGTCAACCCCTTCCAATTATTAATTGCGAAGCGAGGGGGTCGTTGTCAACGAATCCAATGAATTCGGAAAAGGGGCAACTATTGGAATGTTGTCAAAGGATTGATTAAAGGTTGCCCCCCGATTATTGAAACGAAGGGGATGTTGTCCCAAGGGGGCTTCGCCCCAGGGGGGCGAATGAATCGGTCGTCGGGCCGTAACTGAGGGATTGTCAAAAGTTGCGCGAAGGTTTCGCAAGGGCAGGCTAGGAAGGGAATCCCCCGAGGGGAAGCGACCGGGGATGCTTAACCCCCACCGTCGGGAGGGGTTTGGGGGTGTTGTTCCAAACCCCCAAGGTCGGCCGGTTTCTGGGGGTTTTCTGAAACCCCCAAAACCCTCCCGAATAAAATGAAAAGGGGTTTAACAACACGAGACGTGTCCGAGCGGGCACATTGGCACCCCCCCGCGAAAGGGTTCCTTCCCCCCCTTTGGGCAAAAGAAAATCCTTTTACCTGGCAAATCCCCAATTTCGATGTGTTCTGAGAACACATTGCAAGGAGTTCACTTCCCCCCGAAAAGCGGGTTCCCACTCCCTTCGGGAGGGCTCCCCCCCGGGAGGGAGGATTATTACAGTTTTGACAACCCAATCCTGCGCAGGCAGGATTGTTGCAATCGGGGGGGAAGGAACCCTTGCAATGTGTTCTCCGAACATCGGCATCGAAATCGGGGGGTTTCTTTGGGGGTGTCCAAGGTAGCTTTGCCATCTTCGTCATATGTTTTAATTATTCGATAGTTCTTTTTAGTAAATTGATTTATATATTAATTATTGTATTAATATAAATATTTTTAAAATTAGAGAAAAATAAACAAATTTGAAGGGGGCGGAGCTCCCTTGGAAATCAACCCCCCTCCAAGGGGTTTATATAAATTCCCTTCCCCGCGAGGGCAACACTATTTTCTTCTTTAAGTTTTCAAAATTTTATTCAAAACTTGAAGGGCAACACTGCTTTGCCGATTCCCCTTCGGGGGGATACCTTCCCCGACCGGGAAGGTGGAGGGGGCTTCTGTCCCCTCAAGAAATGTGGGGAAAGAATAAAATTTATTTTTTATAAAAACATTATTCAAACAAACAGTTGTATGAAACAGAAGCCAATTGATGAATTTTCATTGAATATTAAAAGGTCGGAAGTCATAATAAAATGAGGAGGGGGAATGACCATTGAATTCTGCAAAACCCCTTCATTACGAAGGTGGCGAATTCCTCTTTTGGAAAAGTAGCGTTGAAAGCCCACCTTCAAATTTAGGCAAGTAACTTCATACCCTTGATGCTAAAGCTGATCCTTCTAGGTTTCTTTACCGCTCCCCTCCGAAGGGGGAGGGAAGCACGGGGAGGAGGCAAGTAAAAAATAATCGAAGCAAGTTAAGCAAAGTTTGCTTTGCTTATTTTTTACTTCCCGGAAAAAGAGCCGTAAGGGGTTCAAAGGTTCTTTATCTTTCCTGCCAAGGTTGATCGAGGAAAGGTTGCTTCCAACCTTTTCATCCGCTTCTTGCCCGAA
>JAWDGP010001249.1:0-12428 GCA_033675545.1 Elysia crispata | reverse complement strand
CGTTCAATTGCATGTGCTTACTATAAAGATATTTAGGTATCATTTTAAAGCAAGATCTTGTAACCGTAACTGGTTCATTGATCAAAATATTATGGATTTGTTGAGAAGGTGAGAACATATTTATTGACATTTGTAACCTTGCCTGTCACACTATTAAGGAAAATCAGTACTCTATAACTTTAATTGGTACAAAAGCAGAAGAAAGATTAATTGAAAAAGATTACCCAGTAACACTAAAATATATTACGTATCTTTTCAGAGACTTATTAAAGCATTTTGATACTGATGAATATTATACGTTTCAGAATCAAAGGTGCATCAGAAAAGTAGACTTTAGATGCCATAAATCTTACATTTCGCACACGCTAGTAATCATGGTTTCCAATTTCCACATGGTAAAAGTCCTTCCTAGTATATAATTTGTGATCCTGAGTTGCTTTGTACAGAAAATTCTACCTTGCCCACATTTTTCTTAACCCTGCTTTCCACGCGTTATACACTATTTCTAGAATACGTTTTATAACCCTGGTTCCTTATCAACAGATGGTATACACTCCCTACCTGGTACACATTCTGGCAAGCTCTTTTATAACCCTGGTTCCTTATCAACAGATGGTATACACTCACTACCTGGTACATTCACTGTAAACTCTTTTATAGCTCCCTGGTTCACATATCAACAGATGGTATACACTACCTACCTGGTACACATTCTGTAAGCTCTTTTATAACCCTGGTTCCTTATCAACAGATGGTATACACTCCCTACCTGGTACACATTCTGGCAAGCTCTTTTATAACCCTGGTTCCTTATCAACAGATGGTATACACTCCCTACCTGGTACACATTCTGGCAAGCTCTTTTATAACCCTGGTTCCTTATCAACAGATGGTTTACTCCCTACCTGGTACACATTCTGGCAAGCTCTTTTATCACCCTGGTTACTTATAAACAGATGGTATACTCCCTACCTTGTACACATTCTGGAAAGCTCTTTTATAACCCTGGTTCCTTATCAACAGATGGTGTACTCCCTACCTGGTACACATTCTGGCAAGCTCTTTTATAACCCTGGTTTCCATATCAACAGATGGTTACTCCTACACAATTTTTCACATTCTGGCAAGCTCTTTTATAACCCTGGTTCCTTATCAACAGATGGTATACACTCCCTACCTGGTACACATTCTGGCAAGCTCGGCTCCCAGTCACCATCGACACATTCATGGTCAGACGAGACTATTATCTGGAACCCTAAGGAGCAGGATGGCAGATTATCCCAGCATTGACACTGATGCACTTCTACCAAAAATTTACAGTACTGTCGGAACGGTGCAGGTACCTGGGGCCAAGGAAAAGTCAAAAGTCATTACTATGTTTGGCCTGCATTTTAAAAGCATATTAAATATCCACTATGCTGGTGAATATAACCCGTTAATGCAATGGCATTTCAAAACCTAGTTATGATAAAGCAGTGCTATGAAAAGTAAAAAAAAATAACTGAAATTTACAACAACCTTCAATAGAATGATTTGCAGCAAAATCTGAGGTCGTTGAAAAACCTCGGGTTAAGATATCGTATTAAAAGACTAAAGTCAGAGACAAGAAAATTACAAACAAAAATCAGCAAAGTATCTTGTGGTATGCAGAAGTACTAGTGGCGTATACGCCGCATTAAAATCGTCACAAACATGCGTTGATGAAGTTACAGAGTTATTAATAGCATAGCCGTCGTAACACGTGACCACAATCTCCCAATCAGATTCCGTCGTTGACTGTGTGATTACTCCCATGACGCTACTTTCGTCTATATTGGTGCAAAACTCTGTGAAATGGTGAGAATATTTAATGCTTTCTATTGACATGTCAATTGTTTGATTTTTCATAAAAAAAGTCAGTTGTTTTATTTTGTTACCAAATATGATTTGGCTCTAAGAGCAACAAATGGTTGTCTTTATGTTTCCTTCGCCTTCGTGTACAACTGTATACATATATACATGTCTGTCTGCATGTCTGTCTGTTTGTCTAGCCGCGCACTCTCTCTCTCTCTCTCTCTCTCTCTCTCTCTCTCTCTCTCTCTCTCTCTCTCTCTTCCTCTATCTGATTACATTTTTTCATATAAATAAAGTTTTATTTACATATAGGCCAAATAATATTTCATGTTTTGTACAGACTTTAAAGATACTATTGCTTAATTCGTGTCTTCTTTTCATATTATCACTTAACAAGAAGAGAGGCTTTGTTTTGTCCTGATTGTTTCCCAGTTTTTCACAAAAGGACTTTTTTTTTCTCATCCGATCCTTTCCACATCAACCCAAAATCTGCCTCTCTGTGACTCTTTCACCACCTGTTAAAGCCCAAAAGCCGCTCAATTTAGAAATTTAAGAAATGTAGAAATTCTTCTAGTATAAAGCTCCCATCCCTCACCAACACAAGGCTCTATCGGCGGAGACCACACTGCTGTGTCTGTACAATACACATAAGCCACAGTACTGCCGTTCGGAAAAGCGTAACCTTGGTTACACACCAAGGGCAAGGTCGTGCCGTATTCGAAACTGAGGCTGGCATCCGGCGCAGCAGTGATGTGAAGGTTTTCATCAGTCCATGAGCAGCGTTTGCCTGAGAGCAGAGCAAGTTACATGAATGTGTTCAATAGTATTTCACAAACTTACAGTCTTGTCACATGTTTGGGGTCAATTGGCTTTGTTGAACAATAATGAGGATAGCAATTAATTATGTGAACTGCAATATTTATAGCATATCATTGCAGATTTATCTCTTTTCTCATATTCGTGGATTGCGCAAATTTTCTGACTTTCTTCGCTTTCCTTTAAACTTAAGTAGGAAAAAAATTGGCTTTTATTGGACTGCCGGTATAGCGTATTCCACATGCTTACTTAAACTCACGGTTTTATGTTTTGATAGATTCAAAAAGACCATTGCTCTTATTACGAACATCATAATTTCTTTTTTTTTATAAATAATTATTTTTTCTCTCAATTTCTTTTTCAAATATTGCATTGCTTTGCTACGGCAATCTTTGATACTGAAAATCCTTCTCCATGCAAACAAAAAAAAATATTTAATAACTATGGATCAAAATATATAGAGCCGGGAGCAGGAAAATAAATAACCAAAGAACACAGTGATAGAGACTATAAAAGTATAAAACAAAAGCAAGAAGGCGTCTCACGTGCGCATGAGGTCACTGGCGGAAGCCAACCGCTGCCTTCAACACAAACATGAGTTGACGAGCTTACAGAGTTATTAATAGCATAGCCGTCATAACACGTGACCGCAATCTCCCAATCAGATCCCGTCGTAGGCACTGTGACATATCCCATGACACTACTCTCCTCAATATCGGCGCAAAACGCTGTGGAACAATACAGAGTTGATATTCATTACTTAAAGAATGTTCACTGAGCACGATAAAATTCTCATATCTGCATCTGTATTGACTTTTTGCTTGGAATTGCATCCCTGTCGACGAGTTAATTGTCTGAAAACACTTTCCTGTTCATTTCTAGATTGTCAAAAATTGCCCGCAATTTTTTTTTTCTAATATACAGAAGTTTAATCCCCCACTGCAGGTCCCATCTCTAAAATTGTAAAATTAGATTTAACTACAAATCCTACTGTTATGACACTTAATCTTAGTATAAATGCATAAATCATCAGTTTTCTCATAAAATAAATGAAATTTGCTCTTGCTATAGTAAACCTCTATAGCATTCAACACATGTGTGTTATTATAACGCTATATTTGCTGCTACCATCCCTCACCAACACAAGGCTCTAGCGGCGGCGACCACACTGCTGTATCTGTACAATACACATAAGCCACAGTACTGCCGTTCGGAAAAGCGTAACCTTTGTTACACACCAAGGGCAAGGTCGTGCCGTATTCGAAACTGAGGCTGGCATCCGGCGCAGCAGTGATGTGAAGGTTTTGGTCAGTCCATGAGCAGCGTTTGCCTGAGAGCAGAACAAGTTACAAGTTAGGGGTATAAGATTTGAGTAAGAGTATCTTTCATTGGATGAGTTTTGTCTAACAACACTGAGCATTAAGGAGGTGTTTGCTAGTTTTAGTTGCTGAATTCTTTTTTATTTGCGATGTTTTGTGAATATTTTTGTGATTTTAAGTAACTCGCCAACCTTTGGACGTTTTTAAACATACATTAACGGTGTAGCTTATTCAAAATAGACAATGATGTACAGAAATGCTGCCACACCCTGAGGAATGACTTATGCCCTTGTCGTATGCTATTGGAAAAATATTGGGGTAGGTCTCAAATGGGCGCATAACTCTCTTTTGATAAGGCCTTTGAATTTAATACATTTTTTCTCAGTTCAAGATAGAATACAATCTGAACATTATCTAAAATACTTTCAAACCCTGGCCTTGCGGTCTGCACTTAAAAGAAAATCTTAAACTCACCAAACTGCGCCATTAATTACAAAGGTATCAAGTACAGCAAAGGTATTGACGACCTCTGTCTATCTGACACCGATAGTTTGAAGACTGTGCCAAATAATGGAATCCTTTCAGAAGGGGTTTTAACTAAAGGGGTTCGAAATATTTGCGATCTTAAAAGCTTTCTGGGGGGGGGGAGAGTGTTTGTTTTTTTCAAGTGTGATATTTCCACCTTTACAATTTTTGTGAACCATTCAAACATTTAAACCTAATTACAAAATAGATGTACCTTTTCCCAATAATCTAACTGCTTGCTCGCACTGTTGCCATAATATTGTATTTTATGAGATTTCTAAAACTTATTTCATATTAAGAAGCCAACAGCAAAAACAACAATGAAGGTTAGCGAAGTTTGCTTAAAAAAATGGATGGGCAAATATAATTGTGTTCCCGCAAGACGACGCACTTCTAGGCTTTTTTTGCGGGAATTCATAAAACGCGTTTAAGAGCCGCATTAAATGGTCTTGTAATGCACAAAACTAGCTTTTGTCTATGGTATTACTTCATGCTGATGTTTTCCCATCCTGTGATATTGTACATGACAGTACAGATTGAACACCATACTTTGAAACAAACCAGAGAACGACTACACGGAGCGCCATTTCTTATCAATGTATATTTTTTCGCGATATTTTACATTCTTAATCTTTTCAAATAGCCCTTTGTGTAGGTAAAAGATATAAGTCAATATTTAACGCTAAGAGGTGCTTTAAATGGTCTTGGAAAGTACTTAAGTGGCTTTTTCTCTATGTTATCATCCTGTGTATAATTGTACACGATAGTACAAATTGAACAATATATATTTGAACAAATAAGACAAGAGCTCTAAGGAGTGCCAATTCTTATAAATTTATATTTTCTCGCGATATCCTAAACTCTTTATGATTTCAAATTCTGCTTTATCTTCGTAAAAGATATGAAATATATATATATATATATATCATTAGAGGTCGCTAGCTTCCTCTACAGAAACACGCATCTCTGTCGGTTGTCCTCACAACTCACGTTCGCAGGGTGACGGGGCTGGAGTCCACTCGTTGACCTCACACGTGACTGAGTAGAGGGAGGATTGCCTGTCCGTGGCCATGGTATAGCCCTGGTTACACGTCACTGTCACGTTGGAACCATGGATGGTGTCCGGCGAACTGACCACAGCATTATCGATGTGAAGAGGCTGACATTGGGTGTCTGGTCATCGATAGGTATGAGACCTTATATAAAATTATCCTTGATTGTCTATAATCTATCAGTATTTGCAATATAGTGGGTAAGAGCGATTGCTTCGTATTGCGTAGCCTATTTTATGAGAAATACGGTCGACTTAGGTATCAATCATAACAGGTACATTACTTTGCTAATTGGAAAAAAAGTTATGATGTCACTCTCTTGAGAACTGGTTCTAAATACTGTGCTGTGAACCAAATCTCTTAGCAAGAAAGTTTAAATGCTTTGAAAAAAATTTCTGTCACAGAACAACCTGGTTTTGCGCAGGCGTAATTTGGTGCAAGTTTAATTCACTACTTGATGCAAAATTTTCAGCTGATCAAAGCGGATAAAACCTGACCAATATTGTTTTTGGATTGTTTAGACACACCATCAACCCTTCCCCTCCCCCTTCCCCTTCCTCTTTTTTTTTTTTTTTTTTTTTTGAGTGAAATCACATTTTTTCCTCATTAATTTATAAATATTTCTAAGGTGAGCAAGAGAAATTTGAAGTTAAAAAAAAACACATACGCAGAATTAAAAAAAAATAAAGAGCATTAAAATTAGGTTTTCTAAGTATTGAAAGATTCAGCTAAAAATCAGTCACAACAATCAGCGGGAAACAAAGGTTTTTTTTCCTCTGTTAGAATTTCTTGTGGCAAATATTATGGCATTTCTTTCGTGTTCTTTTTTTGTGTAATTAAGTACCAGTTTTAAAGCTGAACACCTTTCTGCTCCCATCCTACCTTGACAGGATTGCGGTTGCGCATTCCACCCCTTGTAACGACACTCAAGTGTCATGTCCGTGGTACCGTCAGCAAACTCCTGACCGTATGGGCAAGACAAGGTGACCTGTGTCCGGTACGTGGAGACCTCTGTGCTCAGGTTGGCGTTAGTACAACACGTAAGGGAGTCACACGTGATGGCTGCGAGGATCGGAAACATAACAACAGCTTAACTTGGCGAGGTAAATATCTTTTGGTTGCTTTTCCTTTTTAACTGAATATTTTGTATGTGCAAGGAAAATTATCTTTCATAAGTGGACTGTGTGACATTTAACGCAACACTCTTAAGCCATGGTTAAAGCTTTTTTCAGGTAAAGCATTTGATAGACTCTTGATGAATGCCAGTATGACTCGCCATTCAAAAACGACAACTCGAGAAATATGCATAGCTTTTATTTGGAATTGTAGAGAAAGACAATGGTGTGATGACAATTATCTTTAACTTATGGCAGGGCTAATTTTATGACAGAAATGGCCATATATATATATATATATATATACACCCCCCCCCCCCCCCTGTGAAAGTTACGTGAACAGTTGTGTCAGAGAACAGAGCGCTTCCAGGATAAATAATGACTTGACCATAAAGCTTGTAGCGTATACAAGAGCCTCTTGCTCCTACTCAGAAACGACTCGCCAACAGAAAGAATAGAATACAGGTGTATTGATTCGCTAATACACATCATGACAATGGATATGGCAAACTGGAAAAAAATGTTTTCCAGTTTGAAAATGTGATACTAGACCTTCAAACTGAAGGCAATTTTTATTTTTAATTAACTCAACAAAGTTTGTATATTCCCATTGTATCGTGACTGCTGTACTTAATAAAGCCTATGTGTTTCAGTTGTATCAGAGACTGCTCTACTTAATAAATCATAAATGTTCTCGTTGTATCTGGACTGCTCTACTTAATAAAGTATAAATTAACGTTCTCCTTGTGTCTGAACTGCACTACTTAATAAAGTGTGTATGTATTCGTTGTATCTGAACTGCACTACTTAATAGAGTTTATATGTATTCGTTGTATCTGAACTGCACTACTTAATAGAGTTTATATGTATTCGTTGTATCTGAACAGCTCTACTTAATAGAGTCTATATGTATTCGTTGTATCTGAACTGCTCTACTTAATAGAGTCTATGTGTTCCTGCTGTATCGGGACTGCTCTACTTAGTAAAGTCTATCTGTCCCCGTTGTATGGGGACTGCTCTGTTTTATAAAGTCTATATATTCCGGTTGCATTGGGACTGCTCTACTATAAAAAGTTTGTGTCATTGTTCTATTGAAACTGCTTTACTTAACAAAGTCAGTAATGATCTTGGTATCGGGAGGGTTCTGCCCATTTCTCTGTATTCAAATTATGCTTAAAAATTTGTTCTCGTTGTGTTTGGACTACCCTACTTTATAAAGTCAATGTGTTCAAATTGTGTTTACACTTTACTCACAGCATACTTGCAGCTTGTAGGTGTCGTTTCCAGCGTTGATGACGTAAGTGGAATTGTAGAAAATACCGTTGTTGTAGATGTCGTCACAGCTATGAGCCGTTTGACCTTCGAGAGATTTCTCTATGGGTAAGAAAAAAAAAGGACAATACGAGATATTCGACCAGGTAAACCCTTACGCAGAGCACTCTTAAAGTTTGAAATATTGAAAAGCTCTATAGCACGCCTTGTCCCTCTTTAGTTTTATCGGGAGAGGTGATATGAACAATATATATCTCCCAGGTCAAAACGCATAAATTGTTATCAACAATGATAGTGACTTTCTGTCCTCTGTCCATCTCAATCTTCAAAACATCCTATGTTAGTTTACTTCTTTGCTTAGATTTATCTGTAAGGTACAAGACTTAGTATGAAAGGGGAAAGGTAAGTGGCGCATAGATCTTATCTTCTAAATATTCTCTTCACTCTGTTAATAGTAGCTCAATAGACTATTTGATTGCCTATTACAATTCGGCTACAACATATTTACAACCCTTTTTAACTATCGGAAAGGTACCTTCGGCGATAAAACCTGTAATATAAGATTTAACAGTCATCCTTTTAATATGAACGTGTTTGAAATAAGAGAAATAAGCAATTGCAGAAAAGACTTCGAACATTCATCAACGTAACCTGTGACACCTTTTATTACGCTATCTCTTATAATTTAAGACAGGATTTTTCATGTCTGTCATGAAGGTTTTTTTTATGTCGCTTGCGACTGACATTTAATATGACTTGTTGATGCGTCTATTGATGATGTTGCTGCTGCTTTTAGGAAGGATGGTAATTATGGTGATGATGCTGATGTTGATGACGATGATGATGATGATGATGATGATAATGACGATGATGATAATGATGATGATGCTAGTGATGATGACGATGTTGATGATGATGATGATGATGATGATGATGCTTGTGATGATGATGATGATTCTAGTGATGATGATGATGATGATGATGCTAGTGATGATGCTGATGATGATGCTGATGTTGATGACGATGATGATGATGATGATGATGATAATGACGATGATGATAATGATGATGATGCTAGTGATGATGACGATGTTGATGATGATGATGATGATGATGATGATGATGATGATGATGATGATAATGATGATGATGATGATGATGCTAGTGATGATGCTGATGTTGATGACGATGATGATGATGATGATGATGATAATGATGATGATGATGATGATGATGATGATAATAATAATAATAATAATAATAATAATAATAATAATAATAATAATAATAATAATAATAATAATAATAACGTTAATAATCATAGTTATCATGCAAATAAATACGAAGATTGTCAATATTATTAAGGCTGTGAAGGTACTAAACATTAACTTTACCTAAGGAGTACCAGAGGGCCATGTTTTGTCCGCCACAGAACTGGTTCCTGTGCCCAGGACATCGACTGGAGCAGGCTGTGGTGTCGGTCAGCGCGCTGGAGTTAAACCACCCAGACGGAGCGTCCACGCAGTAACAACTGGCCACCGAGACAGCGGCATGGGTCTTAGACTGACCCCTGCACAGCTCCTGGCACAGAGTGGCTGTCATATCGCTGGTGCTCACCAGGAAAGGCTCCTGATTGGCTGGAGCTGCCTGGCAACCGCGGAAGTCTGTTTATTCACAAATGACAAAGAGATAGATTAAAAATTTCTAAACTTTACTCGAATACTTTTGTATGCAGGTTTTCGGGATGAAAAATCCTGCACTTAAACAGTCATTCTTTATTTTAAGACTGACTATAATTTCACCAGAGATGTGCTTATAATAGGTAACAGATGGTGAATGCCACTGCTCTCTTCAAAATTTTTTTTTCCTTTTGTTTTTTGTTTTGTTTTTACCTTGACAACAATTGGAATTTTGGATTGGCATTTAAAATGTATCCTGATACACAAAGGTAAACATCGACTTAACAAGTTTTAATACTTGGTTAAATGTTTTTCCTCTCTTAATAATTGCTTGGTGCAATCCCTAAAAAAATGACATCAAAGCTTAAAGAGGTGCTATGCTCTGTATATAGTTTAAAAGGCAATTCTTAGCAAACAATTAAAAAACCCATTATGATTATCATAGTTTATACTGCCACATACTTTGCGTGGTTTTGCAGATAAGGCCTCTAAAGTCCTCGCTCAGATTGTCTCTGAAGTCTGGAAGGAATGCTTCAGATTCATTCCGGCCTGGAAGAGTCAGCATACACAGGCCCTCACTGGCACAGCTGAACGAGCCTATACCTGGACATTAAATTTGATGAAAAAAAACTTTATACTCCAAATATGTAACATATTTGATCTAAGTCTAAACCTTACTTAAACCAAAACTGATTTTTTTTTATTAAAATCAAAGCTGATTTTGTTGGCCGATTTTAGAATAGTTAGTATCAAAGTATAGGGCACATAAATATCTACATATCGGTACATAAATTCATTTTTAGCTTAAGTCTCACTCAGGCCATAACGGTAGCTGCTCGGCGATAAGACATGAATACTAGAATGAATTAATGTAATTTATGTAAATGCATGTGTCTTCATGAAGCTTGAGGATAAAGATATGTCGATACTCATTGTGCAGGTCGGCAAGACCTTTAAAAGTGTGTCGGCAAGACCTTTAAAAGTGTGTCGGCAAGTCCTTTAAAAGTGTGTCGGCAAGACCTTTAAAAGTGTGTCGGCAAGTCCTTTAAAAGTGTGTCGGCAAGACCTCTAAAAGTGTGTCGGCAAGACCTTTAAAAGTGTGTCGGCAAGACCTTTAAAAGTGTGTCGGCAAGACCTTTAAAAGTGTGTCGGCAAGACCTTTAAAGGTGTGTCGGCAAGACCTTTAAAAGTGTGTCGGCAAGACCTTTAAAAGTGTGTCGGCAAGACCTTTAAAAGTGTGTCGGCAAGACCTTTAAAAGTGTGTCGGCAAGACCTTTAAAAGTGTGTCGGCAAGACCTTTAAAAGTGTGTCGGCAAGTCCTTTAAAAGTGTGTCGGCAAGACCTTTATAAGTGTGTCGGCAAGACCTTTAAAAGTGTGTCGGCAAGACTTTAAAAATGTGTCGGCAAGACCTTTAAAGTATGTCGGCAAGACCTTTAAAAAGTATGTCGGCAAGACCTTTAAAGTGTGTCGGCAAGACCTTTAAAAGTGTGTCGGCAAGACCTTTAAACGTGTGTCGGCAAGTCCTTTAAAAGTGTGTCGGCAAGACCTTTAAAAAGTGTGTCGGCAAGACCTTTAAAAGTGTGTCGGCAAGTCCTTTAAAAGTGTGTCGGCAAGACCTTTAAAAGTGTGTCGGCAAGACCTTTAAAAGTTTGTCGGCAAGACCTTTAAAAGTGTGTCGGCAAGACCTTTAAAAGTGTGTCGGCAAGACCTTTAAAAGTGTGTCGGCAAGACCTTTAAAAGTGTGTCGGCAAGACCTTTAAAAGTGTGTCGGCAAGACCTTTAAAAGTGTGTTGTCAAAAACTTCTTTTATGGAAATTGACGAAACGTGCAACGGGATTTTAATGGGCGATATGGCAAAATGGTACATTAGGTTTGTAAATAATAACCAGAGATGAATATGATACCATGTTTCGACACTAGCTTTTCTTTGATATTTATTATTCTAGAAGACTTGCTGCAAAACACAATAGGCAAAACATAAATAAAGAGAAGAAAATTCATTTCGCAGTTCGTCGAAATACAGTCATATTTTAGAAAACAGCTAAACCGTTACTTCTCCAAACTATTGAAATATCCTTCTAAACGCTTATCACAAGACTACGTAAATGCGAACAAAAAGTTTCTGAAAATCGAGGGCCTATAAATAGATCATGATTTCATCTATTAGCTAACTAATTTACCTACCTGCCCCTGCCAGGATCGACGCATTATACAGATCTGGGTGCATCCACCCTTTTCTTTTTTGCGACGCTTGGACTGTGTAGCCCACCTCCCACTCGAGTACGTCTCTTAAGTCGTTGTCAGCTGGACAGAAAGTTAAAAAAAGGGGGACAACACTCCATGAGCTATAGCAGCAATACATAATCATACAAAATATTGCTGATTCTACTAAAGTGCCAGATAGCTCAGTCGGTAGAGCGCAGGGCCGATGGCATGGAAGTTTGAGGTTCAAATCTGGCTGCCACAGGATATCGCATGTGAATGGCGCCTGGATCATCTTCTGATAAAGTCTTCCGGAGGCTTCAATAGCGTGCGTTTAGGAGATGCGTGTCTTTATAGAAGCAATAAAAATTGATAAATTCCTTCCCTTATTACATAACAAAAAAACAATCAATAGCTTTCCTTGAATAATCCGAATTTGTGCATGGACGGTAGATTATTTTATGCAATTTTTTATTACCTTTTCGTTTAATTTTTTTTGCTTAACTCTCTCTCTCAGTTTCAACTAATCATGCAAAATTTTACAGCTCCTAGTAGGAGTTTTCTGCCTCTAATTCTGTATGTCCGTTGTCTGTCTGTCTATCTGTGTGTGTGTG
>JAWDGP010001248.1:0-25878 GCA_033675545.1 Elysia crispata | reverse complement strand
ACTTGTTGTAGTTGTAGTTCTACTTGTTATAGTTGTAGTTGTAGTTGTAATTGTACTTTTTGTAGTAGTAGTTGTAGCTGTACTTGTTGTAGTTGAAGTTGTATTTTTAGCTGTTATAATTGAAGCTAAAATTGTTGTAGTTGTAGTTGTAGTTGTTTTAGTTCTAATGGTACTTGTAGTTGTACTTGTTGTAGTTGTAGTTGTAGTTGTACTTGTTGTAGTTGTAGTTGTACTTGTAATTGTTGTTGTTGTAGTTGTGGTTTTACTTGTTGTAATTTTAGTTGTAGTTGTACTTGTACTTGTTGTAGTTGTAGTTGTACTTGTTTAGTTGTAGTTGTACCTGTTGTAGTTGTATTTGTATTTGTTGTAGTTGTAGTTGTACTTGAACTTGTGCTAGTTGTAGTTGTAGTTGTATTTGTTGTAGTTGTAGTTGAACTTGTAGTTTTTTGTTCTAGTTGTACTTGTTGTGGTTGTAGTTGCAGTTGTAATTGTTGTAGTTGTAGTTGTACTTGTTGTAGTTGTTGTTGTAGTTGTACTTGTTATAGTTGAAGTTGTATTTGTAGTTGTTGTAGTTGTAGTTGTACTTGTTGTATTTGTAGTTGTAGTTGTACTTGTTGTAGTTGTAGTTCTACTTGTACTTGTTGCAGTTGTAGTTGTAGTTCTACTTGTTGTAGTTGTGGTTGTACTTATATTTGTTGTACTTGTAGTTGTACTTGTTGTAGTTGTAGTTATAGTTGTACTTGTTGTAGTTGTAGATGTATATGTACTTGTTGTAGTTGTAGTTGTAGTTGTACTTGTTTTAGTTGTTATTAAATTTGTGCTTCTTGTAGTTGTAGTTGTTCTTGTACTTGTTGTAATTGTAGTTGTACTTGTTATAGTTGTTTTTGTACTTTTAATTGTAGTAGTTGTAGTTTTCTTTGTACTTATTGTAGTTTTAGTTGTAATTGTAATTGTTGTAGTTTTAGTTGTACTTGTTTAGTTTTAATTGTACCTGTTGTAGTTGTACTTGTACTTGTTACAGTTGTAGTTTTACTTGTGTTTGTAGTTCTCTTGTATTGTTGTAGTTGTAGTTGAACTTGTTGTAGTTGTAGTTTAAGTTGCACTTGTTGTAGTTGTAGTTGTACTTATTGTAGTTGTATTTGTAGTTGTACTTGTTGTAGTTTTGGTTTTACTTTTAATCGTTGTAGTTGTAGTTGTACTTTTTGTAGTATAGTGCTGCCAGGTAGGGTTGTACTTGGGGAACGGCAGTAGCTGTGGTAGTGCTTGTGGCTGTAGGTTTCTGTATTGTTGTAGACAGCTGTACATATGGGGTTGTTGCTATATTTGTACATTGTTGTAGTTTTAGTTGTAGTTGTACTAGTTGTCGTTCTTAATTCGTACTTGTACTAGTTGTAGTTGTAGTTGTAATTTCTTGTAGTTAGAACTTGTTGGTAGTTGGATTTGTAGTTGTAGTTAGCTGTAGTTGTGGTTGTACGTGTACTTGTTGTAGTTCTAGTTGTAGTTGTACTTTTTTGTAGTTTGTACTTGTATTGTTGTAGTTGTAGTTGTAATTGTACTTGTTTAATTTGTAGTTTGTAATTGTAATTGCTGTAGTTGTAGTTGTATTTGTTGTACTTGAAGTTGTTTTTGTTCTGGTCCTTTTTGTTGTAGTTGTAGTTGTACTTGTGCATATGCTTGTTGTAGTTGTAGTTGTACTTGTTGTAGTTGTAGTTGTAATTGTACTTGTTGTAGTTGTAGTTTTACTTGTTGTAGTTGTAGTTGTACTTCTACTTGTTGTAGTTGTAGTTGTACTTGTTGTAGTTGGAATTGTAAATGTACTTGATGTAGTTGTAGTTGTAGTTGTACTGTTATACTTGTAGTTGTACTTGTTGTAGTTGTAAATGTACTTGTTGTTGTAATTGTAGTTGTACTTGTTGTAGTTGTACTTGCAGTTGTATTTGTTGTAGTTGTAGTTGTTATTGTACTTGTTGTAGTTGTAGTTGAAAATGTACTTGTTGTAGTTGTAGTTGTACTTGCTGTAGTTGTAGTTGTACTTGAACTTGTTGTAGTTGTAGTTCTACTTGCATTGTTGTAGTTTTAATTGTACTTGTTGTAGTTGTAGTTGTACTCGTACTTTTTGTAGTTGTAGTTGCACTTGAACTTGTTGTAGTTGTAGTTGTGCTTGTACTTGTTGTAGTTCTAGTTATGCTTGTTGTACTTGTTGTAGTTGTACTTCCAGTTGTATTTGTTGTAGTTGTACTTGTACTTGTTGTAGTTGTAGTTGTACTTGTACTTGTAGTTGTAGTTGTAGTTGTAGTTGTACTTGTTGTATATGTAGTTGTAGTTATACTTGCTGTAGTTGGAGTTGTACATGTTGTAGTTGTACTTGCAATTCTAATAGTTGTAGTTGTACATGTACTTATACTTGTTGTAGTTGTAGTTGTAATTGTAGTTGTAGTTGTACTTGCACTTGTTGTATGTTGTAGTTGTAGTTGTACTTGTTGTAGTTGTAGTTGTACTTTTACTTGTTGTAGTTGTAGTTGTACATGTACTTGTCGAAGTTGTAGTTATTGTAGTTGTAGTTGTACTTGTTGTAGTTGTAATTGTACTTGTACTTGTTGTAGTTGTAGTTGTATTGTTGTAGCTTTAGTTGTACTTATACTGGTTGTCGTTGTGGTTGTACTTCTTGTAGTTGTAGTTGTACTTGTTCTAGTTGTGGTTGTAGTTGTACTTACCGTAGTTGTAGTTGTACTTGTTCTAGTTGTGGTTGTAGTTGTACTTGCCGTAGTTGTAGTTGTACTTGTACTTGTTGTAGTTGTAGTTGTACTTGTACTTGTTGTAGTTGTAGTTATAGTTATACTTGGAGTTGTAGTTGTACTTGTACTTGTTGTAGTTGTACTTGTACTTGTTGTAGTTGTAGATGTATTTGTTGTAGTTGTAGTTGTACTTGTACTTGTTGTAGTTGTAGTTGTACTTCTTGTAGTTGTAGTTGTAGTTGTAGTTGTACTTGTTGTAGTTGTAGTTGTAGTTGTACTTGTTGTAGTTGTAGTTGTACTTGTACTTGTTGTAGTTGTAGTTGTACTTGTTGTAGTTGTAATTGTACTTTTACATCTTGTAGTTCTAGTTGCACTTGTTGTAGTTCTAGTTGTAGTTGTTCTTTTTGTAGTTACATTTGTACTTGTACTTGTTGTAGTTGTAGTTGTTGTTGTAGTTTAGTTGTACTTCTTGTAGTTGTAGTTGTAGTTGGACTTGTACTTGTTGTAGTTGTAGTTGTACTTGTACTTGTTTTAGTTGTAGTTGTACTTTTTGTAGTTCTAGTTGTACTTGTACTTGTTGTGTTGTACTTCTACTTGAACTTGTTGTAGTTGTAGTTGTAGTTGTAAATGTTTAAGTTGTAGTTGTACTTGTACATGTTGTAGTTGTAGTTGTACTTGTACTTGTACTTGTAGTTTTAGTTGCACTTATTGTAGTTGTACTTCTACTAGTACTTGTTGTAGTTGTAGTTGTACTTGTTGTACTTGTAGTTTTAAATGCACTTCTTGTAGTGGTAGTTATACTTGTTGTAGTTGCAGTTGTACTTGTTGTAGTTCTAATTGTACTTGTACTTGTTCTAGTTGCAGTTGTACTTGTACTTGTTGTAGTTGTAGTTGTATTTTTTAATTGTTGTAGTTGTAGTTGTACTTGTTGTAGTTGTAGTTGTACTTGTTGTAGTTGTAGTTGTACTTCTACTTGTTGTAGTTGTAGTTGTACCTGTATTTGTTGTAGTTGTAGTTGTACTTGTTGTAGTTGTAGTTGTACTTGCTGTAGTTATAGATTTACTTGTATTTGTTGTAGTTCTTTTGTATTTGAACTTGTTGTAGTTGTAGTTGTAGTTGTACTTGTACTTGTTGTAATTTTAGTTGTACTTGTTGTAGTTTAAGTTATACTTGTTATAGTTGTATTTGTTGTTGTAGTTGTACTTGTTGTAGTTGTAGTTGTACTTTTACTTGTTGTAGTTGTAGTTGTAGTTGTAGTTGTAGTTGTACTTGTTGTTGTAGTTTTAATTGTACTTGTACTTGTTGTAGTTGTAGTTGAACTTGTTGTAGTTGTAGTTGTAGTTGTAAATGTTGTAGTTGTAGTTGTACTTGTTGTAGTTGTACTTGTAGTTGTACTTGTTGTACTTGTTGTAGTTGTGATTGTACTTCTTATAGTTATAGTTGTAATTGTTCTTATTGTAGTTGTAGTTTTAGTTATACTTTTTGTAGTTGTAGTTGTACTTGTTGTATTTGTAGTTGTACTTTTACCTTTGTAGTTGTAGTTCTACTTCTTTTAGTAGTAATTGTACTTGTTGCAGTTGTAGTTGTAATTGTAGTTGTACTTGTTGTAGTTGTAGTTGTACTTGTACTTGTTGTAGTTGTAGTTGTACTTGTACTTGTTGTAGTTGTAGTTGTAGTTGTACTTGTACTTGTTGTAGTTGTAGTTGTCCTTTTTATACTTGTAGTTTTACTTGTACTTGTTGTAGTTAGAGTTGTACTTGTACTTGTTGTAGTTGTAGTTGTAGTTGTTTTTGTTGTTGTTTTAGTTGTACTTGTTGTAGTTGTAGTTGTACTTGTACTTGTTGTAGTTGTAGTTGTACTTGTACTTGTTGTAGTTGTAGTTGTACTTGTTGTAGTTGTACTTGTACTTGTTGTAGTTGTAGTTGTACTTGTTGTAGTTGTAGTTGTAGTTGTAGTTTTACTTGTTGGAGTTGTAGTTGTACTTGTACTTGTTATAGTTGTAGTTGTACTTGTTTAAGTTATAGTTGTACTTGTACTGTTGTAGTTGTAGATGTACTTGTTGTGGTTGTACTTGTACTTGTACTTGTTGTAGTTGTAATTATACTTGTACTTTTTGTAGTTGTAGTTGTACTTGTACTTGTTGTAGTTGTAGTTGTAGATGTATTTGTTGTAGTTGTAGTTGCAGTTGTACTTGTTGTAGTTGTAGTTGTAGTTGTACTTGTTGTAGTTGTAGTTGTACTTGTACTTGTTGTAGTTGTAGTTGTACTTGTACTTGTTGTAGTTGTAGTTGTACCTATTGTAGTTGTAGTTTTACTTTTACTTGTTATTGTTGTAGTTGTACTTGTTGTAGTTGTAGTTGTACTTGTACTTGTTGTAGTTGTAGTTGTACTTGTTGTAGTTGTAGTTGTACTTGTACTCGTTGTAGTTGTAGTTTTACTCGTTGTAGTTGTAGTTGTATTTGTACTTGTTGTAGATGTACTTGTACTTATACTTGTTGTAGTTGTACTTGTACTTGTACTCTTGTAGTTGTAGTTGTACTTGTTGTAGTTGTAGTTGTAGTTGTACTTGTTATAGTTGTAGTTTTACTTCTAGTTGTAGTTGTAGTTGTACTTCTATTGTTGTAGTTGTAGTTGTACTTGTACTTGTTGTAGTTGTAATTGTACTTGTACTTGTTGTAGTTGTAGTTGTACTTGTTGTAGTTGTAGTTGTACTTGTACTGTTTGTAGTTGTAGTTGTACTTGTACTTGTTGTAGTTGTAGTTGTACTTTTACTTGTTGTAGTTGTAATTGTACTTGTACTTGTAGTTGTAGTTGTAGTTGTACTTGTTGTAGTTGTAGTTGTACTTGTTGTAGTTGTAGTTGTACTTGTTGTAGTTGTAGTTGTAGTTGTACTTGTTGTAGTTGTAGTTGGACTTGTTGTAGTTGTAGTTGGACTTGTTGTAGTTGTAGTTGTACTTGTTGTACTTGTACTTGTACTTGTTGTAGTCGTAGCTGGACTTGTTGTAGTTGTAGTTGTATTTGCTGCAGTTTTAGTTGTACTTGTACTTGTAATTTAACTTGTTGTAGTTGTAGGTTCACGTGTTGTAGTTGTAGTTGTACATCTACTTGTTGTAGTTGTAGTTGTAGTTGTACTTGTACTTGTTGTAGTTGTAGTTGTACTTGTTGTAGTTGTAGTTGTACTTGTTGTAGTTGTAGTTGTACTTGTACTTGTTGTAGTTGTAGTTGTACTTGTACTTGTTGTAGTTGTTGTTGTACTTGTACTTGTTGTAGTTGTAGTTGTACTTGTTGTAGTTTTAGTTGTACTTGTTGTAGTTGTAGTTGTACTTGTTGTAGTTGTAGTTGTACTTGTTGTACTTGTTGTATTTGTAGTTCTACTTGTTGTAGTTGTAGCTGTACTTGTACTTATTGTAGTTGTAGTCTACTTGTACTTAATGTACTTGTAGTTGTAGTGATTGTAATTGTAGTTGTACTTGTACTTCTTGTAGTTTAAGTTGTACTTGTTGTAGTTGTTGTTGTACTTGTACTTGTTGTAGTTGTAGTTTTACTTGCTGTAGTTGTAGTTGTACTTTTACTTGTTTAGTTTTAGTTGTACTTGTACTTGTTGTAGTTGTAGTTGTAGTTGTAGTTGAACTTGTTGTAGTTGTAGTTGTACTTGTTGTAGTTGTAGTTGTACTTGTACTTGTTGTAGTTGTAGTTGTACTTGTACTTGTTGTAGTTGTAGTTGTACTTGTTGTAGTTGTAGTTGTACTTGTACTTGTTGTAGTTGTAGTTGTACTTGTTGTAGTTGTAGTTGTAGTTGTACTTGTTGTAGTTGTAGTTCTACTTGTACTTGTTTTAGTTTAGTCGTACTTGTACTTGTTGTAGTTATAGTTCTACTTGTACTTGTTGTAGTTGTAGTTGTACTTATTGTAGTTGTAGTTGTAGTTTTACTTGTATTGTTGTAGTTGTACTTGTACTTGTTGTAGCTGTAATTGTATTTGTTGTAGTTGTAATAGTACTTGTACTTGTTGTAGTTGTAGTTGTACTCTTTGTAGTGTTAGTTGTTCTTGTACTTGTTGTGGTTGTAGTTGCACTTGTTGTAGTTGTAGTTGTAGTTGTACTTGTATTTGTTGTAGTTGTACTTACTGTAGTTTTAGTTCTACTTGTACTTGTTGTAGTTGTAGTTGTACTTGTTTTAGTTGTAGTTGCACTTGTTGTAGTTGTAGTTGTAGTTGTACTTGTTGTAGTTGTAGTTGCACTTGTTGTAGTTGTAGTTGTACTTGTATTTGTTGTAGTTGTAGTTGTAGTTCTACTTGTACTTTTTGTAGTTGTAGTTGTACTTATTGTAGTTGTAGTTGTAGTTGTACTTGTTGTAGTTGTAGTTGTACTTGTACTTGTTGTAGTTGTAGTTGTACTTGTACTTGTAGTTGTAGTTGTACTTGTACTTGTTGTAATTGTAGTTCTACTTGTACTTGTTGTAGTTGTAGTTGTACTTATTGTAGTTGTAGTTATAGTTATACTTGTTTTCGTTGTAGTTTTACTTGTACTTGTAGTAGTTGTAGTTGTACTTATACTTGTTCTAGTGTTAGTTGTACTTGTTGTAGTTGTTCTTGTACTTCTTGTAGTTTTAGTTGCACTTGTACTTGTTGTAGTTGTAGTTCTACTTGTACTTGTTGTAGTTGTAGTTGTAGTTAGACTTGTTGTAGTGGTAGTTGTACTTGTACTTGTTGTAGTTGTAGTTGTACTTGTACTTGTTGCAGTTGTAGTTGTACTTATTGTAGTTGTTCTTGTACTTGTTGTAGTTGTAGTTGTACTTGTACTTGTTGTACTTGTAGTTGTACTTGCGTACTTGTAGTTGTAGTTGTACTTGTACTTGTTGTAGTTGTAGTTGTAGTTGTACTTGTTGTAGTTGTAAATGTACTTCTTGTAGTTGTAATTGTACTTGTACTTGTTGTAGTTGTAGTTGTACTTGTTGTAGTGTTAGTTGTACTTGTACTTGTTGTATTTGTAGTTGCACTTGTTGTAGTTGTAGTTGTAGTTGTACTTGTATTTGTTGTAGTTGTAGTTGTAGTTCTACTTGTACTTGTTGTAGTTGTAGTTGTACTTGTTGTAGTTGTATTTGTAGTTGTACTTGTTGTAGTTGTAGTTCTACTTGTACTTGTTGTAGTTGTAGTTGTACTTGTACTTGTTGTAGTTGTAGTTGTAGTTTTACTTGTTGTAGTTGTAGTTGTACTTGTATTGTTGTAGTTGTACTTGTACTTGTACTTGTTGTAGTTGTACTTGTTGTAGTTGTTCTTGTATTTGTTGTAGTTGTAGTTGTAGTTGTACTTGTTGTAGTTGTAAATGTACTTCTTGTAGTTGTAATAGTACTTGTACTTGTTGTAGTTGTAGTTGTACTTGTTGTAGTGTTAGTTGTACTTGTACTTGTTGTGGTTATAGTTGCACTTGTTGTAGTTGTAGTTGTAGTTGTACTTGTATTTGTTGTAGTTGTTAATGTACGTCTTGTAGTTGAAGTCGTAGTTGTACTTGTTGTAGTTGTAGTTGTACTTGTTGTAGTTGTAGTTGTACTTGTACTTGTTGTAGTTGTAGTTGTACTTGTACTTGTAGTTGTAGTTGTAGTTGTAGTTGTACTTGTTGTAGTTGTAGTTGTAGTTCTACTTGTTGTAGTTGTAGTTGTAGTTGTACTTGTTGTAGTTGTAGTTGTAGTTTTACTTGTACTTGTTGTAGTTGTAGTTGTACTTGTACTTGTTGTAGTTGTAGTTGTAATTGTTTTAGTTGTTCTTGTACTTCTTGTAGTTGTAGTTGTACTTGTACTTGTTGTAGTTGTAGTTGTACTTGTACTTGTTGTATTTGTAGTTGTACTTGTTGCAGTTGTAGTTGAACTTGTACTTGTTGTAGTTGTAGTTGTACTTGTTGTAGTTGTAGTTGTAGTTGTACTTGTTGTAGTTCTAGTTGTACTTGTTGTAGTGTTAGTTGTACTTGTACTCTCTGTTGTTGTAGGTTTGGTTGTACTTGCTGTAGTTGTATTTTTGGTTGTACTTGTTGTAGTTGTAGTTGTAGTTTAACTTGTACTTGTTGTAGTTGAAGATTGGTTCTACTTGTTGTAGTTCTAGTTATATTTGCACTTGTTTTAGTTGTATTTGTCCTTGTTGTAGTTGTAGTTGTACTTGTTTAGTTGTAGTTGTACTTGTCCTTTTTATATTTGTAGTTGTACTTATTGTAGTTGTAGTTGTAGTTGTCGTTGTTGAAGTGGTAGTTGTAATTGTACTTGTTGTAGTTGTAATTGTACTTGTACTTGTTACACTTGTAGTATACTTGTTGTAGTTGTAGTTGTACTTGTACTTGTTGTAGTTGTAGTTGTACTTCTGTACTTGTAGTTGTAGTTGTACTTGTACTTGTTGTAGTTGTAGCTGTAGTTGTACTTGTTGGACTTGTAGTTGTACTTGTACTTGTTGTAGTTGTAGTTGTACTTGTACTTGTTGTAGTTGTTATTGTTGTAGTTGTAGGTGTACTTGTTGTAGTTGGAGTTGTAGTTGTACTGTTGTAGTTGTAGTTGTAGTTGTACTTGTACTTGTTGTAGTTGTAGTTGTAGTTGTACTTGTACTGTTGATATTGTTCATGTTGTAGTTGTAGTTGTAGTTATACTTGTTGTAGTTGTAGGTGTACTTGTAATTGTTGTAGTTGTACTTGTACTTGTACTTGTTGTAGTTGTAGTTGTACTTGTTGTAGTTATAGTTGTACTTCTAATTGTTTAAGTTGTAATTGTACTTGTACTTGCTGTAGTTGCTCTTGTACTTGTACTTGTTGTAATTGTAGTTGTACTTGTTGTATTTCAAGTTGTACTTGTAATTTTAGTTGTACTTGTACTTGTTGTAGTTGTACTTGTGTAGTTTAAGTTGTACTTGTACTTGTTGCAGTTGTACTTGTACTTGCACTTGTTGTAGTTGTAGTTGTACTTGTACTTGTACTTGTAGTTGTAGTTGTACTTGTTGTATTGAAAGTTGTACTTGTAATTTTTGTAGTTGTAGTTGTAGTTGTTCTTGTTGTAGTTGTAGTTGTACGTATACTTGCAGTAGCTATAGTTGTACTTGTTGTAGTTGTAGTTGTACTTGTACTTGTACTTGTTGTAGTTCTAGTTATACTTGTACTTTTTGTTGTTGTAGTTGTAGTTGTACTTGTTGTAGTTGTACTTGCACTTGTTGTTGTTGTTGTTGTTGTGCTTGTACTTGTTGTAGTTTTAGTGGTTCTTGCAGTTGCAGTTGTACTTGTACTTGTTGTAGTTGTAGTGGTACTTGTAGTTCTAGTTGTACTTGTACTTGTTGTATTTGTAGTTGTAATTACACTTGTTGTAGTTGTAGTTGTACTTGTACTCTTGTAGTTAAAGTTGTACTTGTTGTTGTAACTAGTGTAGTTATACTTGTTGTAGTTGTAGTTGCACTTGTTGTAGTTGTAGTTGTACTTGTTCTTGTTGTAGTTGTAGTTTTACTTGTTGTAGTTGTAGTTGTATTTGCACTTGTTGTATGTGTAGTTCTAGTTACACTTGTTGAAGTTGTACTTGTACTTCTACTTGTTGTAGTTGTACTTGTACTTCTTGTAGTTGTAATTGTACTTGTTGTAGTTGCACTTGTAATTGTACCTGTTGTAGTTGTACTTGTTGTAGTAAGAATTATAGTTGCACTTGTTGTAGTTGTAATTATAGTTTCACTTGTTTCAGTTGTAGTTGTACTTCTACTTGTTGTAGTTGTAGTTGTACTTGTAATTGTTGTAGTTGTAGTTGTAGTATACTTGTTGTAGTTGTAGTTTTACTGACTTTTTGTGGTTGTACCTGTATCTGTATTTGTACTTGTAATTGTTGTAGTTGTAGTTGTACTTGTACTTTTTGTAGTTGTATTTGTACTTGTTGTAGTTGTAGTTGTACTTGTTGTAGTTGTAGTTATAGTTGTTGTAGTTGTAGTTGTAGTTGTACTTGTTGTAGTTGTAGTTGTACTTGTTGTAGTTGTTGTAGTTGTAGTTGTACTTGTACTTAATGTGGTTGTAGTTGTACTTGTTGCAGTTGTTGTACTTATTGTAGTTGTAGTTGTACTTGTTTTAGTTGTAGTTGAATTTGTATTTGTTGTAGTTTTAGTTGTACTTGTATTTGTTCTAGTCGTAGTTCCATTTCTTGTAGTTGTACTTGTTGGAGTTGTAATTCTATTTAAACATGTTGTAGTTGTAGTTGTAGTTGTACTTGTTGTAGTTGTATTTGTAGTTCTACTTGTTGTAGTTGTAGTTGTACTTGTTGTAGTTGTAGTTGTACTTGTTGTAGTTGTAGTTGTACTTGTTGTAGTTGTAGTTGTACTTGTTGTAGTTGTAGTTGTAGTTGTACTTGTACTTGTTGTAGTTGTAGTTATACTTGTTGTAGTTGTTGTTGTAGTTGTAGTTGTAGTTGTACTTGTTGTAGTTGTAGTTGTACTTGTTGTAGTTGTAGTTATCCTTGTTGTAGTTGTAGTTGTAGTTTTACTTGTTTAGTTGTAGTCGTACTTGTTGTATTTGTATTTCTAATTGTTGTAGTTGTACTTGTATTTGTACTTGTACTTATTGTAGTTGCACTTGTATTTGTAGTTGTAGTTGTACTTGTTTTTGTTGTAGTTATAGTTGAACTTGTTGTGGTTGTTGTTCTAGTTGTACTTGTTGTAGTTGCAGTTGTACTTGTTGTAGTTGTAGTTGTAGTTGTACTTGTTGTAGTTGTAGTTGTACTTGTTGTAGTTGTAGTTGTAGTTGTACTTGTTGTAGTTGTAGTTGAACTTGTACTTGTTGTAGTTGTAGTTGTACTTGTTGTAGTTGCAGTTGTACTTGTTGTAGTTGTAGTTGTAGTTTTACTTGTTGTATTTGTAGTTGTACTTGTTGTAGTTGTTATTGTAGTTCTTGTAGTTGTAGTTGAACTTGTAGTTGTAGTTGTAGTTATGCTTGTACTTGTTGTAGTTGTAGTTCTAGTTGTAGTTGTAGTTTTACTTGTTTTATTTGAAATTGTAGTTGTACTTGTTGTAGATGTAGTTGTACTTCTAGTCGTTGTAGTTGTACTTGTAGTTCTACTTGTTCTAGTTGTAGTTGTACTTGTTGTATTTGTAGTTGTACTTGTACTTGTTGTATTTGTAGTTGTACTTGCGGACTTGTAGTTGTAGTTGTACTTCTACTTGTTGTAGTTTTAGTTGTAGTTGTACTTTTTGTACTTGTAAATGTACTTCTTGTAGTTGTAATTGTACTTGTACTTGTTTTAGTTGTAGTTGTACTTGTTGTAGTTGTAGTTGTACTTGTTGTAGTTTTAGTTGTACTTGTTTTAGTTGTAGTTGCACTTGTTGCAGTTGTAGTTGTACTTGTATTTTTGTTGTAGTTGTAGTTGTAGTTGTAGATGTAATTGTACTTGTTGTAGTTGCAGTTGTACCTTTTTAGTTGTAGTTGTACTTGTACTTGTTGTAGTTGTTATTGTGCTTCTTGTAGTTGTAGTTGTATTTGTACTTGTTGTCGTTGTAGCTGTAGTTGTACTTGTTGTATTTGTAGTTGTACTTGTACTTGTTATAGTTTTACTTGTACTTGTTATTGTTGTAGTTGTAGTTGTACTTGTTGTAGTTGTAGTTGTACATGTACTTAATGTAGTTGTAGGTGTAGTTGTACTTCTTGTAGTTTAAGTTGTGGTTGTAATTGTTGTTGTTGTAGTTGTACTTGTTGTAGTTGTAGTTGTACTTGTTGTAGTTGTAATTGTAGTTTTACTTGTACTTGTAGTTTTAATTGTACTTGTTGTAGTTGTACTTCTACTTAAATTAGTTGTAATTATACTTGTACTTGTTGTAGTTGTAGTTGTAATTGTACTTGTTATAGTTGTAGTTGTACTTGTTGTAGTTGTATTTGTAGTTGTACTTGAGGAGTTGTAGTTCTATTTGTAGTTGTACTTGTTGTGGTTGTAAATGTAGTTGTACTTGTTGTCGTTGTAGTTGAACTTGTACTTGTTGTAGTTGTAGTTGTAGTTGCAGTTGTAGTTGTAGTTGTACTTGTTGTCGTTGTAGTTGAACTTGTACTTGTTGTAGTTGTAGTTGTATTTAAACGTGTTAATGTTGGATTTGTACTTGTTGTAGTTGTATTTGAACTTGTAGTTGTAGTTAGAGTTGTACTTGTTGTAGTTACAGTTGTACTTGTACTTGTTGTAGTTGTCCTTTTTGTAGTTGTATTTGTAGTTGTACTTGTTGTAGTTGTAGTTGTAGTTGTACTTATATTTGTTGTAGTTGTAGTTGTAGTTGTACTTGTTGTAGTTGTAGTTGTATTTGTTGTAGTTGTAGTTGTACTTGTTGTAGTTGTATTTGTAGTTGTACTTGTTGTAGTTGTAGTTGTAGTTGTACTTATACTTGTTGTAGTTGTAGTTTTACTTGTTGTAGTTGTAGTTGTAGTTGTACTTGTTGTTGTAGTTGTACTTGTACTTGTTGTAGTTTTAGTTCTATTTGTTGTTGTTGCAGTTGTATTTGTTGTAGTTTTAGTTGTACTTGTTGTAGTTGTAGTTGTTGTAGTTGTAGTTGTATTTGTGTAGTTGTAGTTGTACTTGTATTTGTTGTAATTGTAATTGTACTTGTTGTATTTGTAGTGGTACTTATATTTGTTTTAGTTGTAGTTGTACTTGTTGTAGTTGTAGTTGTAGTTGTACTTGTTGTAGTTGTAATTGTACTTGTTGTAGTTGTAGTTGTACTTGTTGCAGTTGCAGTTGGAGTTGCAGGAGTTATAGTTGTAGTTTTAGTTGTTGTTGTTATTGTAGTTGTACTTGTTGTAGTTGTAGTTGTAGTTGGACTTGTTGTAATTGTAGTTGTAGTGGTAGTTGTTGTAGTTGTAGTTGTAGTTGTTTTAGTTGTAGTTGTAGTTGTTGTAGTTGTCGTTGTTGTAGTTGGAGTTGTTGTAGTTGTAGTTGTAGTTGTAGTTGTACTAGTTGATGTTGTAGTTGTAGTTGTTGTAGTTGTAGTTGTAGTTGTACTTGTTGTAGTTGTAGTTGTACTTGTTGTAGTTGTAGTTATTGTAATTGTAGTTGTAGTTTTAATTGTTGTAGTTGTAGTTGTACATGTACTTGTTGTAGTTGTAGTTGTAGTTGTATATGTTGTAGTTGTACTTGTTGTAGTTGTAGTTGTAGTTGTCGTTGTTGTAGTTGTAGTTGTACTTGTTGTAGTTGTAGTTGTAGTTGTTGTAGTTGTAGTTGTAGTTGTTGTAGTTGTAGTTGTAGTTGTAGTTGTTGTAGTTGTAGTTGTAGTTGTAGTTGTTGTAGTTGTAGTTGTAGTTGTTGTAGTTGTAGTTGTAGTTGTAGTTGTTGTAGTTGTAGTTGTAGTTGTAGTTGTTGTAGTTGTAGTTGTAGTTGTAGTTGTTGTAGTTGTAGTTGTAGTTGTAGTTGTTGTAGTTGTAGTTGTTGTTTAGGTTGTTGCCGTTGTAGTTGTAGTTGTTGTAGTTTAGTTGTAATTCTAGTTGTTGTAGTTGTAGTTTTAGTTGTTTTGTTGTAGTTGTAGTTGTAGTTGTAGTTGTTGTAGTTGTAGTTGTAGTTGTTGTAGTTGTAGTTGTAGTTGTAGTTGTTGTAGTTGTAGTTGTAGTTGTAGTTGTTGTAGTTGTAGTTGTAGTTGTTGTAGTTGTAGTTGTTGTAGTTGTAGTTGTAGTTGTTGTAGTTGTAGTTGTAGTTGTAGTTGTTGTAGTTGTAGTTGTAGTTGTTGTAGTTGTAGTTGTAGTTGTAGTTGTTGTAGTTGTAGTTGTAGTTGTAATTGTTGTAGTTGTAGTTGTAGTTGTAGTTGTTAAAGTTGCAGTTGTAGTTGTTGTAGTTGTAGTTGTAGTTGTAGTTGTTGTAGTTGTAGTTGTAGTTGTAGTTGTTGTAGTTGTAGTTGTAGTTGTTGTTGTAGTTGTAGTTGTAGTTGTTGTAGTTGTAGTTGTAGTTGTAGTTGTTGTAGTTGTAGTTGTAGTTGTAGTTGTTGTAGTTGTAGTTGTAGTTGTAGTTGTTGTAGTTGTAGTTGTAGTTGTTGTAGTTGTAGTTGTAGTTGTAGTTGTAGTTGTTGTAGTTGTAGTTGTAGTTGTTGTAGTTGTAGTTGTAGTTGTAGTTGTTGTAGTTGTAGTTGTAGTTGTTGTAGTTGTAGTTGTAGTTGTTGTAGTTGTAGTTGTAGTTGTAGTTGTTGTAGTTGTAGTTGTTTTAGTTGTAGTTGTAGTTGTAGTTGTTGTAGTTGTAGTTGTAGTTGTAGTTGTTGTAGTTGTAGTTGTAGTTGTAGTTGTTGTAGTTGTAGTTGTAGTTGTTGTAGTTGTAGTTGTAGTTGTAGTTGTAGTTGTTGTAGTTGTAGTTGTAGTTGTAGTAGTTGTAGTTGTAGTTGTAGTTGTTGTAGTTGTAGTTGTAGTTGTAGTTGTTGTAGTTGTAGTTGTAGTTGTAGTTGTAGTTGTAGTTGTAGTTGTAGTTGTTGTAGTTGTAGTTGTAGTTGTAGTTGTTGTAGTTGTAGTTGTAGTTGTAGTTGTTGTAGTTGTAGTTGTAGTTGTAGTTGTTGTAGTTGTAGTTGTAGTTGTAGTTGTAGTTGTTGTAGTTGTAGTTGTAGTTGTAGTTGTTGTAGTTGTAGTTGTAGTTGTAGTTGTTGTAGTTGTAGTTGTAGTTGTTGTAGTTGTAGTTGTAGTTGTAGTTGTAGTTGTAGTTGTAGTTGTAGTTGTAGTTGTAGTTGTTTTAGTTGTAGTTGTAGTTGTAGTTGTTGTAGTTGTAGTTGTAGTTGTAGTTGTTGTAGTTGTAGTAATAGTTGTAGTTGTTGTAGTTGTAGTTGTAGTTGTAGTTGTTGTAGTTGTAGTTGTAGTTTATAGTTATAGTAGTTGTAGTTGTAGTTGTAGTTGTTGTAGTTGTAGTTGTAGTTGTTGTTGTTGTAGTTGTAGTTGTAGTTGTAGTTGTTGTAGTTGTAGTTGTAGTTGTTGTTGTTGTAGTTGTAGTTGTAGTTGTTGTAGTTGTAGTTGTAGTTGTAGTTGTTGTAGTTGTAGTTGTAGTTGTTGTAGTTGTAGTTGTAGTTGTAGTTGTTGTAGTTGTAGTTGTAGTTGTAGTTGTTGTAGTTGTAGTTGTAGTTGTTGTAGTTGTAGTTGTAGTTGTTGTAGTTGTAGTTGTAGTTGTAGTTGTAGTTGTTGTAGTTGTAGTTGTAGTTGTAGTTGTTGTAGTTGTAGTTGTAGTTGTTGTTGTTGTAGTTGTAGTTGTAGTTGTTGTAGTTGTAGTTGTAGTTGTTGTAGTTGTAGTTGTAGTTGTAGTTGTTGTAGTTGTAGTTGTAGTTGTAGTTGTTGTAGTTGTAGTTGTAGTTGTAGTTGTTGTAGTTGTAGTTGTAGTTGTAGTTGTTGTAGTTGTAGTTGTAGTTGTTGTTGTTGTAGTTGTAGTTGTAGTTGTTGTAGTTGTAGTTGTAGTTGTAGTTGTTGTAGTTGTTGTAGTTGTAGTTGTAGTTGTAGTTGTAGTTGTAGTTGTAGTTGTAGTTGTTGTAGTTGTAGTTGTAGTTGTTGTAGTTGTAGTTGTAGTTGTAGTTGTAGTTGTTGTAGTTGTAGTTGTAGTTGTTGTAGTTGTAGTAGTAGTTGTAGTTGTTGTAGTTGTAGTTGTGGTTGTAGTTGTTGTATTTGTATTTGTAGTTGTAATCGGTGTATTTGTAGTTGTAGTTGTAGTTGTTGTAGTTGTAGTTGTAGTTGTTGTAGTTGTAGTTGTAGTTGTAGTTGTTGTAGTTGTAGTTGTAGTTGTTGTAGTTGTAGTTGTAGTTGTAGTTGTTGTAGTTGTAGTTGTAGTTGTAGTTGTTGTAGTTGTAGTTGTAGTTGTAGTTGTAGTTGTAGTTGTTGTTGTAGTTGTAGTTGTAGTTGTTGTAGTTGTAGTTGTAGTTGTAGTTGTTGTAGTTGTAGTTGTAGTTGTAGTTGTTGTAGTTGTAGTTGTAGTTGTAGTTGTTGTAGTTGTAGTTGTAGTTGTAGTTGTAGTTGTTGTAGTTGTAGTTGTAGTTGTTGTAGTTGTAGTTGTAGTTGTAGTTGTTGTAGTTGTAGTTGTAGTTGTTGTTGTTGTAGTTGTAGTTGTAGTTGTAGTTGTTGTAGTTGTAGTTGTAGTTGTTGTAGTTGTAGTTGTAGTTGTAGTTGTTGTAGTTGTAGTTGTAGTTGTAGTTGTTGTAGTTGTAGTTGTAGTAGTTGTAGTTGTAGTTGTAGTTGTTGTAGTTGTAGTTGTAGTTGTAGTTGTTGTAGTTGTAGTTGTAGTTGTAGTTGTAGTTGTTGTAGTTGTAGTTGTAGTTGTAGTTGTTGTAGTTGTAGTTGTAGTTGTTGTAGTTGTAGTTGTAGTTGTAGTTGTTGTAGTTGTAGTTGTAGTTGTAGTTGTTGTTGTTGTAGTTGTAGTTGTAGTTGTAGTTGTTGTAGTTGTAGTTGTAGTTGTTGTAGTTGTAGTTGTAGTTGTAGTTGTAGTTGTAGTTGTAGTTGTTGTAGTTGTAGTTGTAGTTGTTGTAGTTGTAGTTGTAGTTGTTGTAGTTGTAGTTGTAGTTGTAGTTGTTGTAGTTGTAGTTGTAGTTGTAGTTGTTGTAGTTGTAGTTGTAGTTGTTGTAGTTGTAGTTGTAGTTGTAGTTGTTGTAGTTGTAGTTGTAGTTGTTGTAGTTGTAGTTGTAGTTGTAGTTGTTGTAGTTGTAGTTGTAGTTGTAGTTGTTGTAGTTGTAGTTGTAGTTGTAGTTGTTGTAGTTGTAGTTGTAGTTGTTGTAGTTGTAGTTGTAGTTGTAGTTGTTGTAGTTGTAGTTGTTGTAGTTGTAGTTTTTGTAGTTGTAGTTGTTGTAGTTGTAGTTGTTGTAGTTGTAGTTGTAGTTGTAGTAGTTGTAGTTGTAGTTGTAGTTGTTGTAGTTGTAGTTGTAGTTGTAGTTGTTGTAGTTGTAGTTGTAGTTGTAGTTGTTGTAGTTGTAGTTGTAGTTGTAGTAGTTGTAGTTGTAGTTGTAGTTGTTGTAGTTGTAGTTGTAGTTGTTGTAGTTGTAGTTGTAGTTGTAGTTGTAGTTGTTGTAGTTGTAGTTGTAGTTGTAGTTGTTGTAGTTGTAGTTGTAGTTGTAGTTGTTGTAGTTGTAGTTGTAGTTGTAGTTGTTGTAGTTGTAGTTGTAGTTGTAGTTGTTGTAGTTGTAGTTGTAGTTGTAGTTGTTGTAGTTGTAGTTGTAGTTGTTGTAGTTGTAGTTGTAGTTGTAGTTGTTGTAGTTGTAGTTGTAGTTGTAGTTGTTGTAGTTGTAGTTGTAGTTGTAGTTGTTGTAGTTGTAGTTGTAGTTGTAGTTGTAGTTGTAGTTGTTGTAGTTGTAGTTGTAGTTGTAGTTGTTGTAGTTGTAGTTGTAGTTGTAGTTGTTGTAGTTGTAGTTGTAGTTGTTGTAGTTGTAGTTGTAGTTGTAGTTGTTGTAGTTGTAGTTGTAGTTGTAGTTGTTGTAGTTGTAGTTGTAGTTGTAGTTGTAGTTGTAGTTGTAGTTGTAGTTGTAGTTGTTGTAGTTGTAGTTGTAGTTGTAGTTGTTGTAGTTGTAGTTGTAGTTGTTGTAGTTGTAGTAGTTGTAGTTGTTGTAGTTGTAGTAGTTGTAGTTGTTGTAGTTGTAGTAGTTGTAGTTGTAGTTGTAGTTGTTGTAGTTGTAGTTGTAGTTGTTGTAGTTGTAGTTGTAGTTGTAGTTGTAGTAGTTGTAGTTGTAGTTGTAGTTGTTGTAGTTGTAGTTGTAGTTGTAGTTGTTGTAGTTGTAGTTGTAGTTGTAGTTGCAGTTGTAGTTTAAGTTGTAGTTGTAGTTGTAGTTGTTGTATTTGTGCTTGTAGTTGTATTGTTGTAGTTGTAGTTGTAGTTACAGTTGTTGTAGTTGAAGTTGTAGTTGTTGTATTTGTAGTTGTAGTTGTAGTTGTTGTAGTTGTAGTTGTAGTTGTAGTTGTAGTTGTAGTTGTTGTAGTTGTAGTTGTTGTAGTTGTAGTTGTAGTTGTAGTTGTTGTAGTTGTAGTTGTAGTTGTTGTTGTTGTAGTTGTAGTTGTAGTTGTAGTTGTTGTAGTTGTAGTTGTAGTTGTAGTTGTAGTTGTAGTTGTAGTTGTAGTTGTTGTAGTTGTAGTTGTAGTTGTAGTTGTAGTTGTAGTTGTAGTTGTTGTAGTTGTAGTTGTAGTTGTAGTTGTTGTAGTTGTAGTTGTTGTAGTTGTAGTTGTTGTAGTTGTAGTTGTAGTTGTAGTTGTTGTAGTTGTAGTTGTAGTTGTTGTAGTTGTAGTTGTAGTTGTAGTTGTAGTTGTAGTTGTAGTTGTTGTAGTTGTAGTTGTAGTTGTTGTAGTTGTAGTTGTAGTTGTAGTTGTTGTAGTTGTAGTTGTAGTTGTTGTAGTTGTAGTTGTAGTTGTAGTTGTTGTAGTTGTAGTTGTAGTTGTAGTTGTTGTAGTTGTAGTTGTAGTTGTAGTTGTTGTAGTTGTAGTTGTAGTTGTAGTTGTTGTAGTTGTAGTTGTAGTTGTAGTTGTAGTTGTAGTTGTTGTAGTTGTAGTTGTTGTAGTTGTAGTTGTTGTAGTTGTAGTTGTTGTAGTTGTAGTTGTTGTAGTTGTTGTAGTTGTTGTAGTTGTAGTTGTTGTAGTTGTTGTAGTTGTTGTTGTAGTTGTAGTTGTTGTAGTTGTAGTTGTAGTTGTTGTAGTTGTAGTTGTAGTTGTAGTTGTAGTTGTAGTTGTTGTAGTTGTAGTTGTAGTTGTAGTTGTTGTAGTTGTAGTTGTTGTAGTTGTAGTTGTAGTTGTTGTAGTTGTAGTTGTAGTTGTAGTTGTTGTAGTTGTAGTTGTAGTTGTAGTTGTTGTAGTTGTAGTAGTTGTAGTTGTTGTAGTAGTTGTAGTTGTAGTTGTAGTTGTTGTAGTTGTAGTTGTAGTTGTAGTTGTTGTAGTTGTAGTTGTAGTTGTAGTTGTTGTAGTTGTAGTTGTAGTTGTAGTTGTTGTAGTTGTAGTTGTTGTTGTAGTTGTAGTTGTTGTAGTTGTAGTTGTAGTTGTTGTAGTTGTAGTAGTTGTAGTTGTAGTTGTTGTAGTTGTAGTTGTTGTAGTTGTAGTTGTTGTAGTTGTAGTTGTAGTTGTAGTTGTTGTAGTTGTAGTTGTAGTTGTAGTTGTTGTAGTTGTAGTTGTAGTTGTAGTTGTTGTAGTTGTAGTTGTAGTTGTAGTTGTTGTAGTTGTAGTTGTTGTAGTTGTAGTTGTAGTTATTGTAGTTGTAGTTGTAGTTGTAGTTGTAGTTGTAGTTGTAGTTGTTGTAGTTGTAGTTGTAGTTGTTGTAGTTGTAGTTGTAGTTGTAGTTGTTGTAGTTGTAGTTGTAGTTGTAGTTGTTGTAGTTGTAGTTGTAGTTGTAGTTGTTGTAGTTGTAGTTGTAGTTGTAGTTGTTGTAGTTGTAGTTGTAGTTGTAGTTGTTGTTGTAGTTGTAGTTGTAGTTGTAGTTGTTGTAGTTGTTGTAGTTGTAGTTGTTGTAGTTGTAGTTGTTGTAGTTGTTGTAGTTGTAGTTGTAGTTGTAGTTGTTGTAGTTGTAGTTGTAGTTGTAGTTGTTGTAGTTGTAGTTGTAGTTGTTGTTTTTGTAGTTGTAGTTGTTGTAGTTGTAGTTGTAGTTGTTGTAGTTGTAGTTGTTGTAGTTGTAGTTGTAGTTGTAGTTGTTGTAGTTGTAGTTGTAGTTGTTGTAGTTGTAGTTGTAGTTGTAGTTGTTGTAGTTGTAGTTGTAGTTGTAGTTGTAGTTGTTGTAGTTGTAGTTGTAGTTGTTGTAGTTGTAGTTGTAGTTGTTGTAGTTGTAGTTGTAGTTGTAGTTGTTGTAGTTGTTGTAGTTGTAGTTGTTGTAGTTGTTGTAGTTGTAGTTGTAGTTGTTGTAGTTGTTGTAGTTGTAGTTGTAGTTGTTGTAGTTGTAGTTGTAGTTGTTGTAGTTGTTGTAGTTGTAGTTGTAGTTGTTGTAGTTGTTGTAGTTGTAGTTGTTGTAGTTGTTGTAGTTGTAGTTGTAGTTGTAGTTGTAGTTGTTGTAGTTGTAGTTGTAGTTGTAGTAGTTGTAGTTGTAGTTGTAGTTGTTGTAGTTGTAGTTGTAGTTGTAGTTGTTGTAGTTGTAGTTGTAGTTGTAGTTGTAGTTGTAGTTGTAGTTGTAGTTGTTGTAGTTGTAGTTGTAGTTGTAGTTGTAGTTGTAGTTGTTGTAGTTGTAGTTGTAGTTGTAGTTGTTGTAGTTGTAGTTGTAGTTGTAGTTGTAGTTGTTGTAGTTGTAGTTGTAGTTGTAGTTGTTGTAGTTGTAGTTGTTGTAGTTGTAGTTGTAGTAGTTGTAGTTGTAGTTGTAGTTGTAGTTGTTGTAGTTGTAGTTGTAGTTGTTGTAGTTGTAGTTGTAGTTGTAGTTGTTGTAGTGTTAGTTGTAGTTGTTGTAGTTGTAGTTGTAGTTTAGTTGTTGTAGTTGTAGTTGTTGTTGTAGTTGTTGTAGTTGTAGTTGTAGTTGTAGTTGTTGTAGTTGTAGTAGTTGTAGCTGTTAAAGTTGTAGTTGTAGTTTTAGTTGTTGGAGTTGTTGTAGTTGTAGTTGTAGTTGTAGTTGTAGTTGTTGTAGTTGTAGTTGTAGTTGTAGTTGTAGTAGTTGTAGTTGTAGTTGTAGTTGTAGTTGTTGTAGTTGTAGTTGTAGTTGTAGTTGTTGTAGTTGTAGTTGTAGTTGTAGTTGTTGTAGTTGTAGTTGTAGTTGTAGTTGTTGTAGTTGTAGTTGTAGTTGTAGTTGTTGTTGTTGTAGTTGTAGTTGTAGTTGTAGTTGTTGTAGTTGTAGTTGTAGTTGTAGTAGTTGTAGTTGTAGTTGTAGTTGTAGTTGTTGTAGTTGTAGTTGTAGTTGTTGTAGTTGTAGTTGTAGTTGTTGTTGTTGTAGTTGTAGTTGTTGTAGTTGTAGTTGTAGTTGTAGTTGTTGTAGTTGTAGTTGTAGTTGTTGTAGTTGTAGTTGTAGTTGTAGTTGTTGTAGTTGTAGTTGTAGTTGTAGTTGTAGTTGTAGTTGTAGTTGTAGTTGTTGTAGTTGTAGTTGTAGTTGTAGTTGTTGTAGTTGTAGTTGTAGTTGTAGTTGTTGTAGTTGTAGTTGTAGTTGTAGTTGTTGTAGTTGTAGTTGTAGTTGTAGTTGTAGTTGTAGTTGTAGTTGTTGTAGTTGTAGTTGTAGTTGTAGTTGTTGTAGTTGTAGTTGTAGTTGTAGTTGTTGTAGTTGTAGTTGTAGTTGTTGTTGTTGTAGTTGTAGTTGTAGTTGTTGTAGTTGTAGTTGTAGTTGTAGTTGTTGTAGTTGTAGTTGTAGTTGTAGTTGTAGTTGTTGTAGTTGTAGTAGTTGTAGTTGTTGTAGTTGTAGTAGTTGTAGTTGTTGTAGTTGTAGTTGTAGTTGTAGTTGTAGTTGTTGTAGTTGTAGTTGTTGTAGTTGTAGTTGTAGTTGTTGTAGTTGTTGTAGTTGTAGTTGTAGTTGTAGTTGTTGTAGTTGTAGTTGTAGTTGTAGTTGTTGTAGTTGTAGTTGTTGTAGTTGTTGTAGTTGTAGTTGTAGTTGTAGTTGTAGTTGTAGTTGTAGTTGTAGTTGTTGTAGTTGTAGTTGTAGTTGTTGTAGTTGTAGTTGTAGTTGTAGTTGTTGTAGTTGTAGTTGTAGTTGTAGTTGTTGTAGTTGTAGTTGTAGTTGTAGTAGTTGTAGTTGTAGTTGTAGTTGTTGTAGTTGTAGTTGTAGTTGTAGTTGTTGTAGTTGTAGTTGTAGTTGTAGTTGTTGTAGTTGTAGTTGTAGTTGTAGTTGTAGTTGTAGTTGTAGTTGTAGTTGTTGTAGTTGTAGTTGTAGTTGTAGTTGTTGTAGTTGTAGTTGTAGTTGTAGTTGTTGTAGTTGTAGTTGTAGTTGTAGTTGTTGTAGTTGTAGTTGTAGTTGTAGTTGTTGTAGTTGTAGTTGTAGTTGTTGTAGTTGTAGTTGTAGTTGTAGTTGTTGTAGTTGTAGTTGTAGTTGTTGTAGTTGTAGTTGTAGTTGTAGTTGTTGTAGTTGTAGTTGTAGTTGTAGTTGTAGTTGTAGTTGTAGTTGTAGTTGTTGTAGTTGTAGTTGTAGTTGTAGTTGTAGTTGTAGTTGTAGTTGTAGTTGTAGTTGTTGTAGTTGTAGTTGTAGTTGTAGTTGTTGTAGTTGTAGTTGTAGTTGTAGTTGTTGTAGTTGTAGTTGTAGTTGTTGTAGTTGTAGTTGTAGTTGTAGTAGTTGTAGTTGTTGTAGTTGTAGTTGTAGTTGTTGTAGTTGTAGTTGTAGTTGTTGTAGTTGTAGTTGTAGTTGTAGTTGTTGTAGTTGTAGTAGTTGTAGTTGTTGTAGTTGTAGTAGTTGTAGTTGTTGTAGTTGTAGTAGTTGTAGTTGTAGTAGTTGTAGTTGTTGTAGTTGTAGTAGTTGTAGTTGTAGTTGTATTTGTTGTAGTTGTTGTAGTTGTAATTGTAGTTGTAGTTGTAGTAGTTGTAGTTGTTGTAGTTGTAGTAGTTGTAGTTGTTGTAGTTGTAGTTGTAGTTGTAGTTGTTGTAGTTGTAGTTGTTGTAGTTGTAGTTGTTGTAGTTGTAGTTGTAGTTGTAGTTGTAGTTGTAGTTGTAGTTGTAGTTGTAGTTGTAGTTGTAGTTGTAGTTGTAGTTGTAGTTGTTGTAGTTGTAGTTGTTGTAGTTGTAGTTGTAGTTGTAGTTGTTGTAGTTGTAGTTGTAGTTGTAGTTGTTGTAGTTGTAGTTGTAGTTGTAGTTGTAGTTGTAGTTGTAGTTGTAGTTGTTGTAGTTGTAGTTGTAGTTGTAGTTGTTGTAGTTGTAGTTGTTGTAGTTGTAGTAGTTGTTGTAGTTGTAGTTGTAGTTGTAGTTGTAGTTGTTGTAGTTGTAGTTGTAGTTGTAGTTGTTGTAGTTGTAGTTGTTGTAGTTGTTGTAGTTGTTGTAGTTGTAGTTGTAGTTGTAGTTGTTGTAGTTGTAGTTGTAGTTGTTGTTGTTGTAGTTGTAGTTGTAGTTGTTGTAGTTGTAGTTGTAGTTGTAGTTGTAGTTGTAGTTGTAGTTGTTGTAGTTGTAGTTGTAGTTGTAGTTGTTGTAGTTGTAGTTGTAGTTGTTGTAGTTGTAGTTGTAGTTGTAGTTGTTGTAGTTGTAGTTGTAGTTGTAGTTGTTGTAGTTGTAGTTGTAGTTGTAGTTGTTGTAGTTGTAGTTGTAGTTGTAGTTGTAGTTGTAGTTGTTGTAGTTGTAGTTGTTGTTGTAGTTGTTGTAGTTGTAGTTGTAGTTGTAGTTGTTGTAGTTGTAGTTGTAGTTGTAGTTGTTGTAGTTGTAGTTGTAGTAGTTGTAGTTGTTGTAGTTGTAGTTGTTGTAGTTGTAGTTGTTGTAGTTGTAGTTGTAGTTGTAGTTGTTGTAGTTGTAGTTGTAGTTGTAGTTGTTGTAGTTGTAGTTGTAGTTGTTGTAGTTGTAGTTGTAGTTGTTGTAGTTGTAGTTGTAGTTGTAGTTGTTATAGTTGTAGTTGTAGTTGTAGTTGTTGTAGTTGTAGTTGTAGTTGTAGTTATAGTTGTAGTTGTAGTTTTTGTAGTTCTAGTTGTAGTTGTAGTTGCTGTAGTTGTAGTTGTTGTAGTTGTAGTTGTTGTAATTGTAGTTGTAGTTTTAGGTTATGTAGTTGTAGTTGTAGTTGTTGTAGTTGTAGTTGTTGTAGTTGTAGTTGTAGTTGTTGTAGTTGTAGTTGTAGTTGTAGTTGTTGTAGTTGTAGTTGTAGTTGTAGTTGTTGTAGTTGTTGTAGTTGTAGTTGTAGTTGTTGTAGTTGTAGTTGTAGTTGTTGTAGTTGTAGTTGTAGTTGTAGTTGTTGTTGTTGTAGTTGTAGTTGTTGTAGTTGTAGTTGTAGTTGTTGTAGTTGTAGTTGTAGTTGTAGTTGTTGTAGTTGTAGTTGTAGTTGTAGTTGTTGTAGTTGTAGTTGTAGTTGTAGTTGTAGTTGTAGTTGTAGTTGTAGTTGTAGTTGTAGTTGTAGTTGTAGTTGTAGTTTATGTTGTTGTAGTTGTAGTTGTAGTTGTAGTTGTTGTAGTTGTAGTTGTAGTTGTAGTTGTTGTAGTTGTAGTTGTAGTTGTAGTTGTTGTAGTTGTAGTTGTAGTTGTAGTTGTTGTAGTTGTAGTTGTAGTTGTAGTTGTAGTTGTAGTTGTAGTTGTTGTAGTTGTAGTTGTAGTTGTTGTAGTTGTAGTTGTAGTTGTAGTTGTTGTAGTTGTAGTTGTAGTTGTTATAGTTGTAGTTGTAGTTGTAGTTGTTGTAGTTGTAGTTTGTAGTTGTTGTAGTTGTAGTTGTAGTTGTAGTTGTTGTAGTTGTAGTTGTAGTTGTTGTAGTTGTAGTTGTAGTTGTAGTTGTTGTAGTTGTAGTTGTAGTTGTAGTTGTTGTAGTTGTAGTTGTAGTTGTAGTTGTTGTAGTTGTAGTTGTAGTTGTAGTTGTTGTAGTTGTAGTTGTAGTTGTAGTTGTTGTAGTTGTAGTTGTAGTTGTAGTTGTTGTAGTTGTAGTTGTTGTAGTTGTAGTTGTAGTTGTAGTTGTAGTTGTAGTTGTAGTTGTAGTTGTTGTAGTTGTAGTTGTAGTTGTTGTAGTTGTAGTTGTAGTTGTAGTTGTTGTAGTTGTAGTTGTAGTTGTAGTTGTTGTAGTTGTAGTTGTAGTTGTTGTAGTTGTAGTTGTAGTTGTAGTTGTAGTTGTAGTTGTAGTAGTTGTAGTTGTTGTAGTTGTAGTTGTAGTTGTAGTTGTTGTAGTTGTAGTTGTAGTTGTTGTAGTTGTTGTAGTTGTATTTAGTTGTTGTAGTTGTAGTTGTAGTTGTAGTTGTTGTAGTTGTAGTTGTAGTTGTAGTTGTTGTAGTTGTAGTTGTAGTTGTTGTAGTTGTAGTTGTAGTTGTAGTTGTAGTTGTAGGTGTAGTTGTAGTTGTAGTTGTTGTAGTTGTAGTTGTAGTTGTAGTTGTTGTAGTTGTAGTTGTAGTTGTTGTAGTGGTTGTAGTTGTAGTTGTTGTAGTTGTAGTTGTAGTTGTAGTTGTTGTAGTTGTAGTTGTAGTTGTAGTTGTTGTAGTTGTTGTAGTTGTAGTTGTAGTTGTTGTAGTTGTAGTTGTTGTAGTTGTAGTTGTTTTAGTGGTTGTAGTTGTAGTTGTTGTAGTGGTTGTAGTTGTAGTTTTTGTAGTGGTTGTAGTTGTAGTTGTAGTAGTTGTAGTTGTAGTTGTTGTAGTTGTAGTTGTAGCTGTAGTTGTAGTTATAATTGTACTTGTTGTAGTTGTAGTTGTACTTGTACTTGATGTAGTTGTAGTTGTA
>JAWDGP010001246.1:2500-18742 GCA_033675545.1 Elysia crispata | reverse complement strand
CTACTACTACTGCTTTTTTTCTTCACAATCAACTCAAAAGGAAATAAAAACGATAAGGAAATACGACTGCTACAACAATAGTGATGGCAGTAAAGTCAATCCCAACCTTAGCTCACCAGTACAAACACAAAAAATACAATCTAAGCACACCAATACGAAAACATTTAGAACATTAGCATACCAGTACAAACAATACTAAAACTTTATTACAAAAACAAAAGGTTGTTACCACCGCAGGAAGATTCGTCATAATTCGTGGCAACCTTGCAATCGTTTTGTTCGTTACAGAACTGGTCTGAGCGGATACACCGTGGGTCATGCTCCTCGCTCTTCCTGCACAGGTTCCGCCCTGCCGCGCTACACGCGTAGGTCCAGGATGCTGGGGGGACACGATCAGATGTACTGAACTTCAGATACGTTACATATTGGATCATGCTGTGAAGTGTTATGATAAAGTTAACAATACACACGTTCAGACCCGAGACACATTGGATCTTACTGTTATTATAAAGTAAACAATACACAAGTTCAGATAGTTTACATATTGCATCTTACAATTATTATAAAGTAAACAATACACAAGTTCAGATAGTTTACATATTGTATCTTACTATTATTATAAAGTAAACAATTCACAAGTGCAGACATGATACACATTTAGTATTACTGTTATTATAAGGCAAACAATGTAAAAGTACAGAAACTTTACACATTGGATCTTACAGTTATGATAAAAGCAATCATTATACACAAGCTCAATTTTAATGACAGACACCGATTTCTTGTTTAGAATGACTTCAAAAGTGGAAGACACGACTATTCATTAATCTTCCTGTCCAGGCACATTTGACAGAACCAGATTTTATTATGTATGCTTCGATGCTAGTTTATTTACATCACAGTTTTGTTGACCTTAATATCAATCCGTGCAGAAGTAGATAATTGTAAAAACAATTGAATTACATATAAATTGAAGAAACAAAAACAAAAGAAAACATGAAAAATGAATTTCACGCAGCGAATGTTTTTTTACTCAGCCGGTTCAAGAGCTTGATACCACCAAGAACAAAACAATGAGTTTCAACAATATTATATAATAGGAAGTAGTAGTATTTCACATATGATTCAGTTAATGAAGTCATTTTAGGCACTTATTAGCCGAAGACTGTGAAAAATATGTATTTAAAACGTTAGTCTTTACAAAGAAGATGCTTGCAGTGTAATTGTGCGGCTTCTTTTATCTCAAGGTTTTATATTACATTTAAAAGATTAAATTTAGTAGGAGTAAAACAAAAGAAGAACAGAAGAAAAAGAACAGAACAAGTAGAAAAAGACAAAGGATGAAGGAGAAGAAGAAGAAAAGAAGAAGAAGAAGAAGAAGAAGAAGAAGAAGAAGAAGAAGAAGAAGAAGAAGAAGAAGAAAGAAGAAGAAGAAAGAAAGAAAAGAAAGAAGAAAGAAGAAGAACAACAACAACAACTAACCAACAACAACAACAACAACAACAACAACAACAACAACAACATGAGTACAAGAACTAGAACAAAAGCAAGAGCAAGAAAAATGAAAATTTAGAATGTGAGATAACAGAAAGCAAGAAAAGAGAACTAGGTAAGAACAACAAGAACTAGCACAAAATATGCATAAAAAACGTCTGGCAAGCATCAGACAAGAAAAGATTAGGAGGAGGAGGAGGGAGAGGGAACAGAGGATGCCTGCAGGCGCTCCTGTAGTAGAGGAGAGGATAGGATGTTGAAAACGGAAAAGGAGGAAACAAGGGCAAAGAACATATACCTTTAACGTGAGTGAGAGAAAGGCAAAAAAAAGACGAATCAGTAAAATGAAATTGAAACACGGAGGGAAGAGAAATATAGGAAGAAACAATTTAAGAGGTCATAGAGACTGGAAATGAGTGGTGTGAAAAGAAAAGAGTAAAACCATGAAATGTTTTACATGAAAACTGCGACTTTGGGCATAAAAGGGTTCAAATACTTGTTGCACTCCGCCGAGAAGTTGACTCGTCTCAACAAGACAGGCAGTCGCACACACCGTCGCACACATTGGAGCTGTCCACACACCGGCCGTTCGGACACTTGAAGTCACACCGGCTCACCTGTGACCGTGACACAGCGGTGATTGCTTGATTGCCAGTATTCATGCGACTATGACACCTGATTCCTTGTATACATATGACGGTAACACGTGATTGCTTGGTTACTTAGTAAACCTGTGATAATGACACGTGATTGTTTGGCTACTTAGTATATTTGACAGTGACACGTGATTTCTTAGTTACGCAGTATACATGTGACTGTGACAAGTGATTAGCTTGGTTACATGTTATAAATGAGACAGTTCCATGATTGCTTTGTCACTGAATATAGCGTATGCTGTAAATACCTTCTTTACTATATGAACATGTGACTGTATCAAATGATTTTTTTTATTTATTCAGTGTAATACATGTGCGACATCACGTGATTGCTTTCTTACCTCAAGTATTGGGCTGCGTAACCGTATCATATCATGGCCTCCTGAACAGAACCACATGGCATCTTTGGTCAGTTGAGTTGACTACGCAGGTATGATACGAGAAGCCGACCGGCACTGTTTTGCTTTAGCCGCAACTTCTCGAACATGCTTCGTGTCGATGACTTCTTTTGTGTGCACTATTATGGGCACTGACAAATCCAAAATAGACTCTTGTTGAAAATATCAATAAATCTGGAAAAAAATCTGTGCGTACGAGTTCCTTTTATATTGTCTGATAGTAAATGTGCACGCTAGGATATGTCATTTCAAAGAATTTTAGAAAGTACCTCAACGCAAGATATCCCATTGAAAATTACAGATAGTACTTCACGCTAAAATACCCCTTGATTTAAATTTAATGATAGTACTTCTTGAAGCTGAGATACCTCTTGTTTCAATAATTAAATGAAATTATTGCGCACTAAGACACCCTTTGTTTAGAAATTTAATTATAGTAATGCTCACGCTGAGATATCCCTTGTTTAGAGAAATATTGATAGTACACCATACTGAGATACCCCTTGTTTAGAGAATTAATGATATTACTCCATGCTGAGATACCCCTTTGAAGAATTTCAATTTGTACTGCACACAGAAGAATTACTTCGTTTATACAGTTTTTGTCAGAATTCATAGTTAGAAGAATAATACTCTCTCATCCACAATTCGAAAAATAACATAAAAGGCTAAAAATTCAATGTATAAAGACTTTTTTAACATCACTCTAAAGAAACCCAATGTTTTAAGAGTTTTCAGAAGACGCTCAATGTTTAAGAAACGTATACAATAAAAGAATCATCCAACCTTTTTTCCAGGTGTTCCTTTATATGGACTGCTTTAGTTCAATTTTACAGGAATAGTTTTGTCAATCCACCATAACTTCAATTTACTTGAAAAGTTGACTGTCCTAACAATCGCATAGCTACATGAAAACTTAATGCGGATATATTCTTCCCAAGCAAATGAAGCATGTCATACAATGCTGTCGACTTCCGTCTTACACGGTCAGAAAAAGATGGATATATTTTATGCTTTTAAAATACGTGGTAGATAAAAACCGAAGAGATTTTTGCTAAGGGTATTTTATTATGAAATGTTAAATACAACTTTTTTTAAAGCTTTTGTTTTGTGGATAAATTCACACTGCATTAATCTCACAGCTTTTACATTACGATAACAAAAAGAGCTTGTTAAAAATAGTTCACCCTGATTACTTACAGATTGACTTCGTCTGACATTGTAAGCATGCAGTCTTGCCCATCCATCGCAAACGTAGTCGCCGATGAGTATTATTATTCTATCTCACTGGAAGGCCATATCTAGATAATGCGAGGAAAAGATGGTCTAGAGGCATGGTACTAGGATATGTTGTATTCTCTCTCCACAGGCGAAGGTCATATCTAGACCCAGAGATAGGTCAAGCCAGGGGATATGTAAGTACTATAGTGCTGTCTTACCATACTTATCATACAGGAAAAGGTCATATCTGGACAGAGATGGTCAAGCAGAGATATGGTACTTATAGTGCTGTCTTACCATACTTATCATAGCAGGGAAAAGGTCATATCTGGACAGAGATGTGCCAAGCAGCAACAGTACTTTATAGTGCTGTGTCTTATCACATGGGGAAAGGTCATATCTGGACAGTGATGGCCAAGCAGGGCTTGGTACTATAGTGCTGTCTTATCATACTTATCATACAGGGAAACGTCATATCTGGACCCAGAGATGGCTGACAGGGCTTTCTAGTATAGTGCTGTGTCCTTATCATAGGAAAGGTCATATCCTGGACAGTGATAACAAGCAGAGAGACAGTACTATAGTGCTGTCTTATACTTATCATACAGGGAAAGGTCATATCTGGACAGTGATGGCCATGCAGAACAGTACTGGTGCTGTGTCTTATCCCATGAGGAAAGATCATATCTGGACAGAGATGGCCAAGCAGCAGCAGTACTATAGTGCTGTGTCTTATCATGCAGGGAAAGGTCAATATCTGGACAGAGGTAACCCAAGCTATGAAGAACTTCAGTACTATAGTGCTGTGTCTTATCACATAGGGAAAGGTCATATCTGGATAGAGGTGGTCAAGCAGGGATATTGAACTATAGCGCTGTGTCTTATCACATAGATAAAGGTCATGTCCGGACACAGATGGTCAAGCAGAGCATGGCACTATAATGATGTGTCTTATCACGCAGGGGAAGGTCATATGTGGACAGAGATGGTCAATGAGAGATATGGTGTTATAGTGGTGCGCTTTATCTCACACTATACAGCACAAAATGGTAAAGATAATCAATAAGAGGCATGGTATTATAGTGGAAGAATATGACACACAGCACAAAGAGATTAAGATGGCATGGTCAAATTTAAAGATAGAGTTATGACTATTGAAAATTTTAAAGATAAAAGATGGGTTTGAAGATGAAAGTGACCAAAAAACAGGACTGGTAATATTTAAAAATAGATTGATGTATAAAAATGAGTTTAGCAAGTCAACACTTTTCAGATCTTCAGGTTTGCTCGAATTTATAACAGGATCAGTATATTCCCTTTGATTTTGTTGGAATCTTGTCTGTAAAATGTTAATGTTTATATCGTTTCAAATAAAATCTTGCAGGAAATAAATGGCCCGTTAATCAAGACTCCTCTTCAACAATTATGCAACTATTCCTAAATTGTTGAGAATGCAAATATATTGATTTTAATTTCATCTGTTTGCAGTTCATATCTGATTAGTGTTAATGTTGCTTATTAGCATAGCTGTTATTTCCGTATCACTAACTTGGTTACTATTAATCAGTAACATTATTATATCGCAATAAATTGCTGAGTCTTTATAGCTTCTAGTTTTATAGAAAACAAATACGATACTTGGCAAAAAAAATTTCAAATATATTAGTTAAAAGAGCTCTAGCAGATTTCTTGGACTGGATGAAGGGCATGATTTTTTTTAACTATCCTCTGAATTTTATTCTGGTTCTTTCGATTTAAAAATACCGCGGCTTCTTGGCTCTCGTCTCACTTCCGTCCACACAATCAAGCTTGGCAAATCACAGAGTTTGGTGGAAAAGAACGCGCACTGCTTGTTTTGGCATGTGAACTCCAGAACAAAACATTTCTTGTACGCCTAAAATGGTGAGATAGAAAGAGATTGAGATAGAAGGGAAAAAATACACACACACATATATATCTATATATATATATATATATATATATATAGAGAGAGAGAGAGAGAGAGAGAGAGAGAGACACACACACAGACAGAGAGATTGAGATAGAGGGAAAACACACACACACACACATATATATATATATATATATATATATATATATAGAGAGAGAGAGAGAGAGAGAGAGAGAGAGAGAGAGAGAGAGATAGAGAGAGAGAGAGAGAGAGAGAGAGAGAGAGAGAGAGAGAGAGAGAGAGAGAGAGAGAAAGAACAGAGCATTAGCAGGTTTAAGTTATAGCTGTAAATCACATTTAGAGTTTGAGAGTTATGAGAGAGAGAAAAAGAGAAAGAGAAAGAGAGAATAAAGGAAGGAATAAAACCTGGACACAGAGACAGCCAGATTTTTTTTGAAAAATGGGTATCGCGTGTGAATAGTGTCCGTTCATAAGATTACAAACCAATTACACATTTTTAAAATAGTTTAAACCAATTACAGTACTTGAAATTGGTGCTGCATCATTGTTCGTCTTCTAAGAAAAACATATTGCAATCCATTTTGGAAATTTAAGGTTACAGCGCCAAAACTTAGTCTTTTTTAGAGGACGCCAAAAACGAAAGTTAAAGTACTGAAGCAGAGTTTCTAGATTAGAAAAAGCTTCATTTATTCAACAAAGGGTGATCTTGGCCTTTACCTTGGGGTAACTTAAATTCTATCCTATCCTGCTCTAAGGCACAAGGGTTACCTGATCTTACACTAAGATATGTAATTTATAACTCACCACATTTGTCACTCTCATATAAAGAAATAAGTGACACAATTTATTCACCCTCATTTACAGAACTGTATAACTCACCGAATTTGTCACCCTCATTTACCAGATATAGCTCTCACCCATTTGTCACTGATCGACAGAAAATGGCACCGCTCACCACATTTTGTCACCTTTTTTTACAGATGTTTTATATGTCACCCACATTTTGTACCCTCCCACTATAGATATGTTATATCAGGAAACATTTATTCACACCCCTCATTGAAGGATATTTTTACATAACTTACCACATTTGCCACCCTCAATGAGATAAAGTTTATAGCTCACCACTCTGTTTACTCACCCTGATTTATAAGTATGTCCTGACTCACCTCATTTTTCATCATTATCGAGAGATATGTTATTACTCACCCTGCCTGTCACCCTCATCTGACATAAACGGAATAACTCTGTACATTTGTCACCCTAATCGACAGAAATAAGCATAACTCACAACATTTGTCACCCTTTTTATACAGATGTTTTATATATCACCACATTTATTACCCTCACCTATAGATATGTTATAACTCCAAAAACATTGCTCACTCTTATCAGGAAATCTGCTATAACTCCAGCAAACACTTGTGTCACCCTCATTGAAGGATATTTTATAACTTCCACATTCTCCCCCCTCAACGAGATAAGTTTTATAGCTCACCCACTGTTTGTCACCCTGATTTATAAGTATTTCATAACTCCCTCATTTTTCATCATTATCAAGAGGAACTCTTATGTTATTACTCATTATTTGTCACCCTCATCGACATAAACGGAATAACTCACAACACCATTTGTCACCCTAATCGACGAGAAATGGCATAACTCACAACATTTTGTCACCCTTTTCATGACAGATGTTTATATATCCACCACATTTGTCACCCTCACTATAGATATAAAAGATATAACTCCAGAAACATTTGCCACTCTTATCGGAGATATGTTATAACTCGAAACATTTGTCCGCGCCTCATTGAAGGATATTTTATAACACCACATTTACCCTCAACGAGATAAAGTTTATAGCTCACCCACTGTTTGTCACCCTGATTTATCAGTATGTCATAACTCCCTCTTTCATCGTATCGAGAGATATGTTATTATACCCATATGTCACCCTCATCGACGAAACGGAATAACTCACAACATTTGTCACCCTCTTCTATTTGAGAAATGGTGACAACTACGCAGGCTTGTCACCCTCTTCATGAAAAATGATGTACACTCACCATTGTCACCCTCTTCGCTGCCTTATATACACCATGGAAATGTGGCTCTACGTTTTCACCTCTGTAAAATGGTGTAAATCACATTTGTCACCCTCTTCATGAGAAATGGAGTAACTCACCGCATTGTAACCCTCTTCATGAGAAATGGTGTAACTCACCACATTTGTCACCCTCTTCACGAAAAACTGTGTAACTCACCACATTTGTCACCCTCTTCATGAGAAATGATGTAACTCACCACATTTGTCACCCTCTTCATGGGAAATGGTGTATATCACCACGTTTTCACCCTCTTCATGAAAAATGGTGTAAATCACCACATTTGTCACCGTCTTCACGAAAAACTGTGTAACTCACCACATTTGTCACCCTCTTCATCTGAGTTATCACCGCAGTCGTCGTGAAATCTAGTGCTTGTCGAGAGGGGATGCAAAAATAGTTGTCTCAGTAGAAAGCTGGACTCTGGCAGCTGTGGCCTGTAGGATAAAAAAATAAGCTCAACTTGTACCAACTGTGGCTTTCTGTGGGATAAAAAAACTGCAGCTCAACTCTTAGCAACATGGCTTTCTTATTAGGTATAAAACAATAAGCTCAACTCGTAACAACTATATCTTTCTGGAGATTAAAACTATAAGCTAAACTCGTAGCAACTTTGTAACTTTCTGTGATATCAAAACAATAGCTCAACCCCCCATGGCTTCCTGTGGGATCAAAACAAAAAGCTCAAATCGTAGCAACTGTAGCTTTCTGTGAGATTATGGCAATTAAGAAACAAAATAAAACGAGGGAAAAAAGCAATCGAGAGCATAGAATGTTTTTAGTAAAATAATTTTTTTTTAACAACCAAACAGCAAGATTTTAGCATAGTAAAGAATTTAGGTGTTTCTTATTGATCGTGAAAGGACTTAACATGTGCGTTTTTAAAATTTTGATAGAGCAAAGCTTTAATTTAACGTTTTCTGGCATTTGATTTTCAACACTTCTAGATTTAGGTATTGAGTATATCAAACGCTTGGGATCTGAATTTAACCTCTAATAACTAATGAAACATTTGGTTTGTGCCGTAAATATAACAGCGCTTCATAACTTTGTACTAGTAAACATTTGATTTTTGTGCAACATGTGTAACATTTGGTTGTGTGCTGTTAAATATGTTTATGATTTGGTTCTGGGACCTTGATCTTTTTTAAATAATTAAAGTACCTATATTGGGCTGAGTATAGAGCTTAGATCCTTGGTTTGGAAAGAATGAGATAAAGAGAAAGAGAGCGAGAACGAATACGTTAGAAAAGAGAGAAAGAGAGAGACAGACTAAAAGACAGAAAAGAGGGAGCACAGGGAGGGAAAAGAGTGACAGAAATAGATGAAAGAATGAAAAAGTGACCTCACCACCTGATCGTTCTGCTCGGCCAAGCCGTCGCATACAATCCCTGAACGTGTCGCATTGTTTAGGTTTACAGTGCAGGTCGTCTGAATTTCCCTCGAACTCACAGAGTAGGCAGCCTACTCAGAGAGATCCAACCTGCCTGCGCGCCGCCTGCGCCTGCCTGCCTGCCTGCCTGCCTGCCTGCCTGCCTGCGCGGAGGCCGGCCGGCCGGCCGGCGGCCGGCGGCCCGCGCCCCCCGCGGGCGCTCCGCGCGCGCGCGCGCGCGCGCGCGCGCGCGCCCCCGCCCCCGCGCGCGCCCCTAGGCTCCTACGGGGGGGGCGCTACGAGCGGGGGCAGAGAGCAGAGAGTGGGGGGGGGAGGGAGAGAGAGGAGGAGAGAGAGAGAGAGAGAGAGAGAGAGAGAGAGAGAGAGGTCAAGAGAGAGTGGGGGGGGGAGGGCGGGGGGTGGAGGAGGAAGGTCAAGGTCAAAAAGAGAAGGCAATTGAAGATGAGAATGTGGAGAACTAGTATACTGGCGGAACCTCAGTGATCAAGATGGGGCGTATTACAATTGGGTCTAAGTTTGAAGATGAGAAGTGTAGAACTCATACTGGCAAAAGCCTCAGTTATCCAGATGGAGGCGTATTACGAGTGGCTCTAAGTTTGAAGATGAGAATGTGGGAACTAATACTGGCGGAGACCTCAGTGATCAAGATGGGCACGTGACCTGATTGGCTCTAAAGTTTGAAGATGAGAATCATGCATTCTTCTGGACCTCAGTGATCAGATGGGCGTATTACAATTATATGATTTGAAGATGGATGGCTCGCTTTAAGTGATTGACAAGGTTATAATTTGTTTAAGGCACACACACACACACACATATGTTGGCTTGTGGACTAATGTCTCTCTTAAGATAGAGAGGAAAACTGCAAACTACACAAAACACACGAACTAATTAATGGATTGCTGTGATTACAAAACAACTAAAACCAAATTAACCAATTATTGCTGTGATAACGAAATAATTAAAACAAGAGCACACAAGGTAAGTTTGAGATAGTATAGTGTACTAGAGATTTATTAGGTTGAAATAGTAGCAATAATGCAACAACAACAAAAAAAACAACAATAACAACAAAAAAATAAAAGTAAATGAAAACAACTTCAAACTCCAAATAATTTCACACTATCTCAATTAAGCCAGGACTACAAGATAGAAGATAAAAAAAAAAAAAAAAAACAATTATCAACTTTAAGTAAGTAAGACCCAAAATCTTAAAACCAAACAAAACTAGCATTCGCAAAACCCAAAAACAAAAACAGAATACAACTTAAAAAAATATAAAAACTGAGCAAAACATATTGATGTTTATTTCAACCCAAAATACCAAAACTAAAAAAGTGAAAATGCTTTTAAAACAAAATAGCAAAAGAACGAAACTATATCCAGAACAAAACTAGAGATATAAAAACAAAAAAGAACTCCGAGTCACGCCAGTAACAGCATTCATTTCACGTAAAGCAGAATTATACCATAGAATAAAATTAGAAAAAGCAAATTCACCGCTAGAGGGGCGGAGACAGAGATCCCGCCACTAAACCAATGGACCAATAAAAAAATTATCGTAATAAAAAAAAAAATGCAACCGTAAAGAAGGGTGTGCTTAGCTCCACCCTGAAAGCTATCCAGCTAGGCCAAACTTGCTTAGCCCATACACAGAAGCCAGCATCAACATTACTGAGTAAAATAAAATACACGCCAAAATATAACTTAACTATTATTAAGACCCTCTCATTAACCAAGCTCCATCAAATCATAGAATTCATTTAAAAACAAAATCACATGAACATCTCATCAAACTTTCCATCACTCACACATGTAAATATATAATTGACAGTTGGAATTCGAAGTACTCACTGAGGAGGAATTCAAAGATGAATGAGATGAGTGATATGAGTAGAAGATATCAGTTTCAGAAGAAGTTTAATGAGTGTTTACTAACAGTGAAGAAATAACCGAAATTTCAGTAGATTTGGTAGCATGTGAACATCAGATATCAGCACATCATTAAAGACAAACCTGGTTGGATGCTTAGTTACGAAGATTATTTTAGTTCATGCAGTAAAGTAGAAGGATTTTGTATGTCATGTATTAAATCTTGAAAAATTATAATAAGAATATGTTATGTGCTTTCATTTTGCGGGACATTTTTAAACTACTCTGAAATATATAAAGTCAAATAGTTTTTATCTTAAAAGTATTGTTTTTCTCTCGTTTCTCAACAATAGTTAAAGATGTAAAAATCGAATAATATTTTAGTTTCACTACTTCTCCAAACATTCTATTGTCGTATGTTTTGAAAAAAAAGAATTGTTGTTGATTATCTCTTTCCAGGTTAACAATATTTTCGTACATAATAACGTGTTAGTTAAATGTGTCGTTAATCTTAGAGCATGTGTCAGAGAACTGAGCGGGCCGTATATTCACTCACCACACGTCTCCTACGCGCCTATGTCGTCCCTGAATTGGCGATTGCAGGAGATACCGTCACGGGTGGCGTTCTTGAGCACACGCGCGGCTTCCTTCAGGGTCACACCGGAAAGTGGCACTGTTTTCACAAAAGGTCCCTTCCGGCTGCGCTTGGAGAGTTATCGCATTCCTGCCAATGAGTAAAGGAGAGAAAAGACTTAGCTAGATGAAGTTAACTCTGCCACCTGCCTCTTGAGAGGACTGAGGTCCTGGAGAGATTTCACAGAAACAAGGGGGCCAGAAATGATGAATGAGAAGCTGACAAGAAACGGTATGTACCTCTGAAAAATCTCTGTTAGAAGACACAAATCTTGATTGACAACCTTTGAATGGTCTTTTCAACTTTGACAATATCTGTGAAGACATTAGCCAATTTCTTGCAGGAGTGGTTTCCTTGAATTCAACCTGTAGTCAGTTTAATATCTTTCAGGTACTTTGATGTAAACTCCGTAAAATTTTCCTTTTGTAATTGTTATTTAAAAATAGTTTTTCAGGGAGAGAAAATTAGACACATGAGTCATCGCATAAATCACCACCTAAAGAGCAGAAGATGTCTGCCAGGACATAACCACTGTAGAGTGCTTGCACAGTACCCATGTGCTGATATTACTGTGGAAATTAAGCTTGCGGAATACCCTATGTGCTGACCAACCACTGTAAATTAAAGCTTGCGGAATACTCTACATGTGCCTGCTAACTACTGTGGATGAAAGCTTGCAGGAATACCCAATGTACTATAATTGACCACTGTAAAGTCAAGCTTGCGGAATACTCAGCAATATGACAACCACTGTAGAGTGCGAAGCTTACGTTGTACTCTGTATGCAAACAATAGTAAAAAAGAGAAAGGCTTTAAAATGATAATAGAATGCATTACTGTCCAAACAAAATTTTAAACCTTCTCCATGTCTGAAAATATGCCGAGCCTGTGAGTTTTGTTGATGACTTAGCACCCAGCGAATCTCTTCTCACCATTAACGCCGTTCTTAATAATTGACTCGAGACGAGGAGAATGCTAGAGACAACGGCAAGGTCTTAGAATGAACTCTGCTCGAAGATCGAAAGATCTCCACGGATTGCACTGTGAAGAGAGTGTTCTCATTCCGGATCTTTTTCTGTTGAGCTAATTGTCAATTGCCTCCTTTGGCCACGGAACTCTTACCATCTGTGACATCGGAACCTCTGATCCTGATCTCATTACCTGCCCTTGACCACTCTCCGTACCCTTATTTTCTTGCTCATATTCTGGCAACTTTTGGCATTTCTCGCTCTCTTTATCTCCAGATCTTCCTCCCCTTCACTCCACCGCTCTCCTTTCGCTCTCTCTCTCTCTATCTCTCTCTCTCTCTCTCTCTCTCTCTCTCTCTCTCTCTGTAACTCTCTTCCTCTCTCCCTCTGTGTTTCTCACTCTCTCTCTTTTATCCCTCTAACACTTTCTAGAACCGTTCTATCAAAAACCGCTCTTAAAAACTAAGCATTCAACGTCATTATCAATCAAAATATCATGAAATATGGCAAGATGTTTAAAAATATGTAAAGAAACACTGTGTGGATATTTGGAGGATTGATGGCACAAGACCAAGCTTGTCTTTACGGTTCTAGAATTCTTCAATAAAGTATAGATATTTTTTTTGAACTTCTTACCGAGTTAATCGCTATGAACAAAAATTTACGACAAGGCTTACTTGCAAATTATCGCGATCACAGATTTTTTTTAAATACCTCCAAACCTAATGGCAGCAATAACAGAAAGACTCATATAAAAGTATATATTGTCATGAAATTAAACATTAGCATTCTGTTCCTGTGAACAAGTCTCTCATAAATCTTGAACAATTATGTTGACGCACGTTTCTCTATCCGATTAATGATGCTAATCTGACGTGAATCTTCGATTCCCTACATTACTTTTTTATTTTTTTGTGAAGAAGAAAAGCTGTTTGACAAAGCCCGTTCAAAAAATTGGGATTTCAGCCCTGATATCATTTTTCCGTCAAACCTCTGTTGAACTCAACAAAGTCTTGAAGGTGATAGCCCAACCTTAGCCCTGTATTGAATCAGATAATTCTATAGAGTGACAATAAACACTGACACATACATTAAATAGAACAATGATCTCCTGGATCGCCCTTAGCCCTGGATTAAATCAGATAATTCTATAGAGTGACAATAAACACTGATACATACATTAAATAGAACAATGAACTCCTGGATCGCCTTTAGATCTGAATTATGTTTGTAAAACTTTTCAATTAACAAATCTATTTGGGCGAATTTATATTTTTCTACACCAATCGGCAAACCGTCGGCTGTCAATCGAGATCTGTTTACCGTCAACTTTTCCCCGGGACTTGTTTAACCTCTTCTGTTTACCATCAACTACTTCCCAAGATCTGTTAATCTTCTACTGTTTCCCCTCAACCATTTCCCGAGATCTGTTTACTGTCTACTGTTTACCTTCAACTATTTACCGTTATCTGTTAACCTTCTACTGTTTACCGTCAACTATCTCCCGACATCCGTTTACCGCCTACTGTTTAGCGTAAACTATTTACCGAAATCTGTCAACCTTCTACTGTTTACCGTCAACTATCTCCCGAGATCTGTTTACTGTCTACTGTTTACCGTAAACTATTTACCGTTATCTATTGACCGTCAACTATTTTATCGAGATCTGTTACCGTCAATTATTTACCCTCTACTGTTTACCTTCAACTATTTTCCGACATCTGTTTACCGTCTACTGTTTACCGTCAACTATTTTCCGAGATCTGTTTACATTCAACTATTTACCATTATCTGACTACTCTTCTACTCGTGAGATAACGACTTTAATGCATTAGAAAAATGTGATAAATGTAAGCAAAGAATGTTTGAGCCAACTGCCAAATCGATCGCATCGGGATTAGAGCCAAGTTCTCTCCTGGAATTTTCTAGAAACGGTGCAACCTGAGCCCCGAGAACACGCGACTTCCAACCGACATTGTCATACAATTCAGTATTTGCAGGCCAGGTTGTCAGTTGAAAGCAGCTGGGAAACAAAGAACTCTCAGAGTCGAATGGGGACCAGACTTAGCGCCATAATAAATACAAGAATGGGAAACCCATGCATTCAAAGGTTTTGGACTGTTTCTTTAGGTCGATTTACTGAACACACTTTATTGACGATTTGTAACGTTTATGGTACGAGAGGGAGTAATATATTGAAAAAGCTGTCCTTATTCAAACACTCCCTGCATTTGCCATCGGGAAATAAAGATTTAAAATAAAATGAGGAAAAATGTTCAAACCAAAAACAAAACAAAATCTAACCACTCTATTGTTTCTGCTGTTCCGGAAAATATTTGAATAAATATTACTAGTAGAGAATAAACCCTCTGCAAGATTTTTTCCACATTTTAATTCAAAGGAATTAAACGCATCAAAACCACACAAACTTTTCGGCGTCGGTACCCCTGAATTACGTCCGTAGCACCAGTGTTGCCCAACTGCTCTCTGTGACGTCCGCTGAACTAGTTGAGGTCAGCTGCAGAGCTGCTGTGTCGGTTTGCATCATTACAAAGTTCACAAGCCTCGATCTAGAGCGTCTGCTGGAATCGCATCAAACTGCGTCATGGCAGGCGGAAAACACACACAGCTGACTGACGGGGAGGGGTCCACCGATATGGACTCCGAGCGAGGAGGAAGCGGAAGTAAGTGAAGAAGAAGCAAGCCAAGGAGAAAAAGAGGAGGGCGACGAGGAGGGAGATAGAGGAGAAGAAAAAGGGAGAGACCTGGCAAAAGTCGTGGAGAAACGGGCAGCCGGCAGCGCTCCAAAGATTCTCGCGATGGTTCCCGGAATAGATCTACAACTGACAAGAACATCATGGAAGTGCTAAAGCGAAACCCGAAAGGGAGTCTCTCTCGACGATTTGAAGAAACAAGTCGTTCGGGAAACCCCAGCCTCGAGAAACAGCCGCGCTCCGGCTTGACCTCGGAAATTAAGACCACTTTGGATAAGTTCATCGGAGAATGGTCAGGTGGTGGCGAGGGTGAAGCAAGCCAAAGAACTTCAAACTGGCAGACGAGGAACAAGCACAAAGCGAGGAGCTCGGCTCTCGCCTGCAGCGGAAAGGAAAGAGCTCTTGGCAAACGGCGCAGTCGCAGCCGCGAAAGTTCCAGGAGGAGGCCGGAAGTCACGCAGCAGAAGCGGAAGTCGGCGCAGAAAGCGCAGCAGAGGCAAAAGCTGCAAACCCAAAAGGAACATGCAGAGGGAAGAGTAGGATCTAAGAGCAGAAGAAAAAACAAAGAGGAGTAAAGGAAGAAAATAAAAGATACGAAATAGTTACAACTTTTGCTGATATCATTTTTTTCTATCAACGGCCGCTTTTAAGGGCCAAAATTTGTTTTATCAGGAAAAATTTGGATTCAGCTTTTAAACTATGTGGAACTTATATTTCAATTGAAGTTCACATTACGTCCCAGGTCATATATTAATATATAAGAAAATGGGTAAGGTAGATAATATGTAACAGAATTAGATGTCACAAATAAATTTTTTGCATACGTGTTTGAAGAAAACATAGAAATAAAACTGAGAAAGCAAATACGACCG
>JAWDGP010001244.1:0-32755 GCA_033675545.1 Elysia crispata | reverse complement strand
ATATCCTGGATATTTTAATGCGTTTTCTGGTCTCACATTTTCACATCACAACTTAATCATCGCCAAGCCTCATAATTTCCAGGTCTTTAAAAGCAGAAACTCACAACTGCTTGTAATTTTACTTGCACCTAATCCTGAATGGAAAACAAGCAAATCATCCTTTCTTAGAACAGAAAGTGTTAAGCATATGAGGAATAATCTACTTGATGTAATTAAGGTGCACATGATATTTATGAAGTCATGGAAATGTTAATTTTTTGAAGATAAGTGACCCTGGCTTTGAATATACAAAAAGAAGTAAAGAATAAATAAATTATTTTCAAATGACTAAACTATATAGAGATCAATAACAAGCAACTTACCCATTATCTTGTCAGAGTGCCGTCTTCATTCTCATAGGTAGGCAAATATCTGAACACTGAATAATGCTTCTTGCCCAAACAGGAAAAGATGAAAATTTGTTGAATTAAAGAAAAATTTGAAATTTATTATTTTTTTTTCCTAGATGCAAAACATATTCAATTTAAAATTTGAAATTGACTGCAGATTTATTTGCGAAAATTATTCGAATAATCTTTAATATAATCCAGACACAGAAGATTGAATGTTAACAATGTCTTAAAGGTGCATTTAAAAACTAGTTGATAATAAATCCTATCTTTTTGGAGCATGTTTCTTAAGGTTTACCATCTTGTCGTCCAACTGGCCCTTGTGATCCTGCTTCTCGTGGTCCTTCATGCTCTAGTCTTTTCGGTGCCTGTTTTTGTTTTGTTTTCTCCAGGTCTCAACCTTCTGGTTCTGTTCTAGCTCAAAAGGCTGAGACAGCTCAATAAGCCATGTTCCTTTAACTGAATTATTTTTCTCCTTTCCTGTGGTTGTACTCATATCCTGGATATTTTAATGCGTTTTCTGGTCTCACTTGAAGAAAAAAGTCAATAACATTAAATGAAGTCAATGTTTGCAAAGTTCATTTTCACATCACAACTTAATCATCGCCAAGCCTCATAATTTCCAGGTCTTTAAAAGCAGAAACTCACAACTGCTTGTAATTTTACTTGCACCTAATCCTGAATGGAAAACAAGCAAATCATCCTTTCTTAGAACAGAAAGTGTTAAGCATATGAGGAATAATCTACTTGATGTAATTAAGGTGCACATGATATTTATGAAGTCATGGAAATGTTAATTTTTTGAAGATAAGTGACCCTGGCTTTGAATATACAAAAAGAAGTAAAGAATAAATAAATTATTTTCAAATGACTAAACTATATAGAGATCAATAACAAGCAACTTACCCATTATCTTGTCAGAGTGCTGTCTTCATTCTCATAGGTAGGCAAATATCTGAACACTGAATAGTGCTTCTTGCCCAAACAGGAAAAGATAAAAATTTGTTGACTTAAAAAAAAATTTGAAATTTATTATTTTTTTCCCTAGATACAAAACATATTTAATTTAAAATTTAAAATTTACTGCAGATTTTTTTGTGAAAATTATTCGAATCATCTTTAATGTAATACAGACACAGAAGATTGAATGTTAACAATGTCTTAAAGGTGCATTTAAAAATTAGTTGATAATAAATCCTATCTTTTTGGAGCATGTTTCTTAAGGTTTACCATCTTGTTGTCCAACTGGCCCTTGTGATCCTGCTTCTCGTGGTCCTTCATGCTCTAGTCTTTTCAGTGCCTGTCTTTGTTTTGTTTTCTCCAGGTCTCAACCTTCTGGTTCTGTTTTAGCTCAAAAGGCTGAGACAGCTCAATAAGCCATGTTCCTTTAACTGAATTATTTTTCTCCTTTCCTTTGGTTGTACTCATATCCTGGATATTTTAATGCCTTTTCTGGTCTCACTTGAAGAAAAAAGTCAATAACATTAAATGAAGTCAATGTTTGCAAAGTTCATTTTCACATCACAAATTAATCATCTCCAAGCCTCATATTTTCCAGGTCTTTGAAAGCAGAAACTCACAACTGCTTGTAATTTTACTTGCACCTAATCCTAAATGGAAAACAAGCAAATCATCCTTTCTTAGAACAGAAAGTGTTAAGCATATGAGGAATAATCTACTTGATGTAATTAAGGTGCACATGATATTTATGAAGTCATGGAAATGTTAATTTTTTGAGGATAAGTGACCCTGGCTTTGAATATACAAAGAGAAGTAAAGAATATATAAATTATTTTCAAATGACTAAACTATATAGAGATCAATAACAAGCAACTTACCCATTATCTTGTCAGAGTGCTGTCTTCATTCTCATAGGTAGGCAAATATCTGAACACTGAATAGTGCTTCTTGCCCAAACAGGAAAAGATGAAAATTTGTTGAATTAAAGAAAAATTTGAAATTTATTATTATTTTTTCCTAAATGCAAAATATATTCAATTTAAAATTTGAAAATGACTTCAGATTTATTTGCGAAAATTATTCGAATAAACTTTAATATAATACAGACACAGAAGATTGAATGATAACAATGTCTTAAAGGTACATTTAAAAACTAATGGATAATAAGTCATAACTTTTTGGAGCACGTTTCTTAAGGTTTACCATCTTGCCGTCCAACTGGCCCTTGTGATCCTGCTTCTCGTGGTCCTTCATGCTCTAGTCTTTTCAGTGCCTGTCTTTGTTTTGTTTTCTCCAGGTCTCAACCTTCATGTTCTGTTTTAGCTCGAAAGGCTGAGACAGCTCAATAAGCCATGTTCCTTTAACTGAACTATTTTTCTCCTTTCCTTTGGTTGTACTCATATCCTGGATATTTTAATGCCTTTTTTGGTCTCACTTGAAGAAAAAAGTCAATAACATTAAATGAAGTCAATGTTTGCAAAGTTCATTTTCACATCACAACTTAATCATCTCCAAGCCTCATAATTTCCAGGTCTTTGAAATTAGAAACTCACAACTGCTTGCAATTTTATTCGCACTTAATCCTAAATGGAAAACAAGCAAATCATCCTTTATTTGAACAGAAAGTGTTAAGCATATGAGGAATAATCTACTTGATGTAATTAAGGTGCACATGATATTTATGAAGTCATGGAAATGTTAATTCTTTGAAGATAAGTGACCCTGGCTTTGAATATACAAAAAGAAGTAAAGAATAAATAAATTATTTTCAAATGACTAAACTATATAGAGATCAATAACAAGCAACTTACCCATTATCTTGTCAGAGTGCTGTCTTCATTCTCATAGGTAGGCAAATATCTGAACACTGAATAATGCTTCTTGCCCAAACAGGAAAAGATGAAAATTTGTTGAGTTAAAAAAATTTTATATATGTTATTTGTTTTCCTTGAATCAAAGCATATTTAATTTAAAATTTAAAATTGACTGCAGATTTATTTGTGAAAATTATTCGAATTATCTTTAATATAATACAGACACAGAAGATGGAATGTTAACAATGTCTTAAAGGTGCATTTAAAAACTAGTTGATTAATAAATCCTATCTTTTTGGATCACGTTTCTTAAGGTTTACCATCTTGTCGTTTAACTGGCCCTTGTGATCCTGCTTCTCGTGGTCCTTCATGCTCTAGTCTTTTCAGTGCCTGTCTTTGTTTTGTTTTCTCCAGGTCTCAAACTTCTGGTTCTTTTTTGGCTCAAAAGGCTGAGACAGCTCAATAAGCCATGTTCCTTTAACTGCATTTTTTTTCTCATTTCCTTTCGTTGTACCTATATCCTGGATATTTTAATCCCTTTTCTGGTCTCACTTGAAGAAAAAAGTCAATAACATTAAATGAAGTCAATGTTTCCAAAGTTAATTTTCACATTACAACTTAATCATCTCCAAGCCTCATATTTTCCAGGTCTTTGAAATCAGAAACTCAGAACTGCTTATAATTTTACTCGCACTTAATCCTAAATGGAAAACAAGCAAATCAACCTGTTTTTGAACAGAAAGTTAAGCATATGAGGAATAATCTACTTGATGTATTTAAGGTGCACATGATATTTATGAAATCATGGAAATGTTAATTTTTTGAGGATAAGTGACCCTGGCTTTTAATATACAAAAAGAAGTAAAGAATAAAAAAATTATTTTCAAATGACTAAACTATATAGAGATCAATAAAAAGCAACTTACCTTTTAACTTGTCAGAGTGCCGTCTTCATTCTCATAGTTAGGCAAATATCTGAACACTGAATAATGCTTCTTGCCCAAACAGGAAAAGAGGAAAATTTGTTGAATTAAAAAAAAAAATTTGACATTTATTATTTTTTTTTCCTAAATGCAAAACATATTCAATTTAAAATTTGAAATTGACTGCAGATTTATTTGCGAAAATCATTCGAATAATCTTTATTATAATCCAGACACAGAAGATTGAGTGTTAACAATATCTTAAAGGTGCATTTAAAAACTAATGGATAATAAGTCATAATTTTTGGAGCACATTTCTTAAGGTTTACCATCTTGGCTTCCAACTGGCCCTTGTGATCCTGCTTCTCGTGGTCCTTCATGCTCTAGTCTTTTCGGTGCCTGTTTTTGTTTTGTTTTCTCCAGGTCTCAACCTTCTAAGTTCTGTTCTAGATCAAAAGGCTGAGATAGCTCAATAAGCCATGTTCCTTTAACTGAATTATTTTTCTCCTTTCCTGTGGTTGTACTCATATCCTAGATATTTTAATGCCTTTTCTGGTCTCACTTGAAGAAAAAAGTCAATAACATTAAATGAAGTCAATGTTTGCAAAGTTCATTTTCACATCACAACTTAATCATCGCCAAGCCTCATATTTTCCAGGTCTTTAAAAGCAGAAACTCACAACTGCTTGTAATTTTACTTGCACCTAATCCTAAATGGAAAACAAGCAAATCATCCTTTCTTAGAACAGAAAGTGTTAAGCATATAAGGAATAATCTACTTGATGTAATTAAGGTGCACATGATATTTATGAAGTCATGGAAATGTTAATTTTTTGAGGATAAGTGACCCTGGCTTTGAATATACAAAAAGAAGTAAAGAATAAATAAATTATTTTCAAATGACTAAACTATATAGAGATCAATAACAAGCAACTTACATTTTAACTTGTCAGACTGCCGTCTTCATTCACATAGTTAGGCAAATATCTCAACACTGAATAATGCTTCTTGCCCAAACAGGAAAAGGTGAAAATTTGTTGACTTAAAAAAAAATTTGAAATTTATAATTTTTTTCCCTAGATACAAAACATATTTAATTTAAAATTTAAAATTGACTGCAGATTTATTTGTGAAAATTATTCGAATCATCTTTAATCTAATACAGACACAGAAGATTGAATGTTAACAATGTCTTAAAGGTGCATTTAAAAACTAGTTGATAATAAATCCTATCTTTTTGGAGCATGTTTCTTAAGATTTACCATCTTGTTGTCCAACTGGCCCTTGTGATCCTGCTTCTCGTGGTCCTTCATGCTCTAGTCTTTTCGGTGCCTGTTTTTGTATTGTTTTCTCCAGGTCTCAACCTTCTGGTTCTGTTCTAGCTCAAAAGGCTGAGACAGCTCAATAAGCCATGTTCCTTTAACTGAATTATTTTTCTCCTTTCCTGTGGTTGTACTCATATCCTGGATAATTTAATTCATTTTCTGGTCTCACTTGAAGAAAAAAGTCAATAACATTAAATGAAGTCAATGTTTGCAAAGTTCATTTTCACATCACAACTTAATCATCGCCAAGCCTCATAATTTCCAGGTCTTTAAAAGCAGAAACTCACAACTGCTTGTAATTTTACTTCCACCTAATCCTGAATGGAAAACAAGCAAATCATCCCTTATTTGAACAGAAAGTGTTAAGCATATGAGGAATAATCTACTTGATGTAATTAAGGTACACATGATATTTATGAAGTCATGGAAATGTTAATTCTTTGAAGATAAGTGACAATGGTTTTGAATATACAAAAAGAAGTAAAGAATAAATAAATTATTTTCAAATGACTAAACTATATAGAGATCAATAACAAGCAACTTACCCATTATCTTGTCAGAGTGCTGTCTTCATTCTCATAGGTAGGCAAATATCTGAACACTGAATAGTGCTTCTTGCCCAAACAGGAAAAGATGAAAATTTGTTGAATTAAAGAAAAATTTGAAATTTATAATTTTTTTTTCCTAGATGCAAAACATATTCAATTTAAAATTTGAAATTGACTGCAGATTTATTTGCGAAAATTAATCGAATAATCTTCAATGTAATACAGACACAGAAGACTGAATGTTAACAATGTCTTAAAGGTGCATTTAAAAACTAGTTGATAATAAATCCTATCTTTTTGGAGCATGTTTCTTAAGGTTTACCATCTTGTCGTCCAACTGGCCCTTGTGATCCTGCTTCTCGTAATCCTTTATGCTCTAGTCTTTTCAGTGCCTGTCTTTGTTTTGTTTTCTCCAGGTCTCAACCTTCTGGTTCTGTTCTAGCTCAAAAGGCTGAGACAGCTCAATAAGCCATGTTCCTTTAACTGAACTATTTTTCTCCTTTCCTTTGGTTGTACTCATATCCTGGATATTTTAATGCCTTTTCTGATCTCACTTGAAGAAAAAAGTTAATAACATTAAATGAAGTCAATGTTTGCAAAGTTCATTTTCACATCACAAATTAATCATCTCCAAGCCTCATATTTTCCAGGTCTTTGAAAGCAGAAACTCACAACTGCTTGTAATTTTACTTGCACTTAATCCTAAATGGAAAACAAGCAAATCATCCTTTATTTGAACAGAAAGTGTTAAGCATATGAGGAATAATCTACTTGATGTAATTAAGGTGCACATGATATTTATGAAGTCATGGAAATGTTAATTTTTTGAAGATAATTGACCCTGGCTTTGAATATACAAAAAGAAGTAAAGAAGAAATAAATTATTTTCAAATGACTAAACTATATAGAGATCAATAACAAGCAACTTACCCATTATCTTGTCAGAGTGCCGTCTTCATTTTCATAGGTAGGCAAATATCTGAATACTGAATAATTCTTCTTGCCCAAACAGGAAAAGATGAAAATTTGTTGAATTAAAGAAAAATTTGAAATTTATGAATTTTTTTTCCTAGATCCAAAACATATTCTATTTAAAATTTGAAATTGACTTCAGATTTATTTGCGAAAATTAATCGAATAATCTTCAATATAATCCAGACATAGAAGACTGAATGTTAACAATGTCTTAAAGGTGCATTTAAAAACTAGTTGATAATAAATCCTATCTTTTTGGAGCACGTTTCTTAAGGTTTACCATCTTGTCGTCCAACTGGCCCTTGTGATCCTGCTTCTCGTGGTCCTTCATGCTCTAGTCTTTTCAGTGCCTGTCTTTGTTTTGTTTTCTCCAGGTCTCAACCTTCTGGTTCTGTTTTAGCTCAAAAGGCTGAGACAGCTCAATAAGCCATGTTCCTTTAACTGAACTATTTTTCTCCTTTCCTTTGGTTGTACTCATATCCTGGATATTTTAATGCCTTTTCTGGTCTCACTTGAAGAAAAAAGTTAATAACATTAAATGAAGTCAATGTTTGCAAAGTTCATTTTCACATCACAAATTAATCATCTCCAAGCCTCATATTTTCCAGGTCTTTGAAAGCAGAAACTCACAACTTCTTGTAATTTTACTTGCACTTAATCCTAAATGGAAAACAAGCAAATCATCCTTTATTTGAACAGAAAGTGTTAAGCATATGAGGAATAATCTACTTGATGTAATTAAGGTGCACATGATATTTATGAAGTCATGGAAATGTTAATTCTTTGAAGATAAGTGACCCTGGTTTTGAATATACAAAAAGAAGTAAAGAATAAATAAATTATTTTCAAATGACTAAACTATATAGAGATCAATAACAAGCAACTTACCCATTATCTTGTCAGAGTGCCGTCTTCATTCTCATAGGTAGGCAAATATCTGAACACTGAATAATGCTTCTTGCCCAAACAGGAAAAGATGAAAATTTGTTGAATTAAAGAAAAATTTGAAATTTATAAATTTTTTTTCCTAGATGCAAAACATATTCAATTTAAAATTTGAAATTGACTGCAGATTTATTTGCGAAAATTAATCGAATAATCTTCAATATAATCCAGACACAGAAGATTGAATGTTAACAATGTCTTAAAGGTGCATTTAAAAACTAGTTGATAATAAATCCTATCTTTTTGGAGCATGTTTCTTAAGGTTTACCATCTTGTTGTCCAACTGGCCCTTGTGATCCTGCTTCTCGCGGTCCTTCATGCTCTAGTCTTTTCAGTGCCTGTCTTTGTTTTGTTTTCTCCAGGTCTCAACCTTCTGGTTCTGTTTTAGCTCAAAAGGCTGAGACAGCTCAATAAGCCATGTTCCTTTAACTGAACTATTTTTCTCCTTTCCTTTGGTTGTACTCATATCCTGGATATTTTAATGCCTTTTCTGATCTCACTTGAAGAAAAAAGTCAATAACATTAAATGAAGTCAATGTTTGCAAAGTTCATTTTCACATCACAAATTAATCATCTCCAAGCCTCATATTTTCCAGGTCTTTGAAAGCAGAAACTCACAACTGCTTGTAATTTTACTTGCACTTAATCCTAAATGGAAAACAAGCAAATCATCCTTTATTTGAACAGAAAGTGTTAAGCATATGAGGAATAATCTACTTGATGTAATTAAGGTGCACATGATATTTATGAAGTCATGGAAATGTTAATTCTTTGAAGATAAGTGACCCTGGTTTTGAATATACAAAAAGAAGTAAAGAATAAATAAATTATTTTCAAATGACTAAACTATATAGAGATCAATAACAAGCAACTTACCCATTATCTTGTCAGAGTGCTGTCTTCATTCTCATAGGTAGGCAAATATCTGAACACTGAATAATGCTTCTTGCCCAAACAGGAAAAGATGAAAATTTGTTGAATTAAAGAAAAATTTGAAATTTATAATTTTTTTTTCCTAGATGCAAAACATATTCAATTTAAAATTTGAAATTGACTGCAGATTTATTTGTGAAAATTATTCGAATTATCTTTAATGTAATACAGACACAGAAGATTGAATGTTAACAATGTCTTAAAGGTGCATTTAAAAACTAGTTGATAATAAATCCTATCTTTTTGGAGCATGTTTCTTAAGGTTTACCATCTTGTTGTCCAACTGGCCCTTGTGATCCTGCTTCTCGCGGTCCTTCATGCTCTAGTCTTTTCAGTGCCTGTCTTTGTTTTGTTTTCTCCAGGTCTCAACCTTCTGGTTCTGTTTTAGCTCAAAAGGCTGAGACAGCTCAATAAGCCATGTTCCTTTAACTGAACTATTTTTCTCCTTTCCTTTGGTTGTACTCATATCCTGGATATTTTAATGCCTTTTCTGATCTCACTTGAAGAAAAAAAGTTAATAACATTAAATGAAGTCAATGTTTGCAAAGTTCATTTTCACATCACAAATTAATCATCTCCAAGCCTCATATTTTCCAGGTCTTTGAAAGCAGAAACTCACAACTGCTTGTAATTTTACTTGCACTTAATCCTAAATGAAAAACAAGCAAATCATCCTTTATTTGAACAGAAAGTGTTAAGCATATGAGGAATAATCTACTTGATGTAATTAAGGTGCACATGATATTTATGAAGTCATGGAAATGTTAATTCTTTGAAGATAAGTGACCCTGGCTTTGAATATACAAAAAGAACTAACGAAAAAATAAATTATTTTGAAATGACTAAACTATAAAGAGATCAATAACAAGAAACTTACCTTTTATCTTGTCAGAGTACCGTCTTCATTCTCATAGAAAGGTAAATATCTGAACACTGAATAATGCTTCTTGCAAAAACAAGAAATTATGAAAATTTGTTTAATTAAAAAAAATTTGAAATTACTTATTCTTTTCTTTCCTTGATGCAAAACAGATTCAATTTAAAATTTGAAATTTACTGCAGATTTATTTGCGAAAATTTTTCAAATAATCTTTAATATAATCTGGACACAGAAGATTGAATGTTAACAATGTCTTAAAGGTGCATTTAAAAACTAGTTGATAATAAATCCTATCTTTTTGGAGCATGTTTCTTAAGGTTTACCATCTTGTTGTCCAACTGGCCCTTGTGATCCTGCTTCTCGTGGTCCTTCATGCTCTAGTCTTTTCAGTGCCTGTCTTTGTTTTGTTTTCTCCGGGTCTCAACCTTCTGGTTCTGTTTTAGCTCAAAAGGCTGAGACAGCTCAATAAGCCATGTTCCTTTAACTGAACTATTTTTCTCCTTTCCTTTGGTTGTACTCATATCCTGGATATTTTAATGCCTTTTTTGGTCTCCCTTGAAGAAAAAAGTTAATAACATTAAATGAAGTCAATGTTTAAAAAGTTCATTTTCACATCACAAATTAATCATCTCCAAGCCTCATATTTTCCAGGTCTTTGAAAGCAGAAACTCACAACTGCTTGTAATTTTACTTGCACCTAATCCTAAATGGAAAACAAGCAAATCATCCTTTCTTAGAACAGAAAGTGTTAAGCATATGAGGAATAATCTACTTGATGTAATTAAGGTGCACATGCTATTTATGAAGTCATGGAAATGTTAATTTTTTGAAGATAATTGACCCTGGCTTTGAATATACAAAAAGAAGTAAAGAAGAAAAAAATTAGTTTCAAATGACTAAACTATATAGAGATCAATAACAAGCAACTTACCCATTATCTTGTCAGAGTGCCGTCTTCATTTTCATAGGTAGGCAAATATCTGAATACTGAATAATGCTTCTTGCCCAAACAGGAAAAGATGAAAATTTGTTTAATTAAAAAAAATTTGAAATTACTTATTCTTTTCTTTCCTTGATGCAAAACAGATTCAATTTAAAATTTGAAATTGACTGCAGATTTATTTGCGAAAATTATTCGAATAATCTTTAATATAATCCAGACACAGAAGGTTAAATGTTAACAATGTGTTAGAGGTGCATTTAAAAACTAGTTGATAATAAATCCTATCTTTTTGGAGCATGTTTCTTAAGGTTTACCATCTTGTTGTCCAACTGGCCCTTGTGATCCTGCTTCTCGCGGTCCTTCATGCTCTAGTCTTTTCAGTGCCTGTCTTTGTTTTGTTTTCTCCAGGTCTCAACCTTCTGGTTCTGTTTTAGCTCAAAAGGCTGAGACAGCTCAATAAGCCATGTTCCTTTAACTGAACTATTTTTCTCCTTTCCTTTGGTTGTACTCATATCCTGGATATTTTAATGCCTTTTCTGGTCTCACTTGAAGAAAAAAGTTAATAACATTAAATGAAGTCAATGTTTGCAAAGTTCATTTTCACATCACAAATTAATCATCTCCAAGCCTCATATTTTCCAGGTCTTTGAAAGCAGAAACTCACAACTGCTTGTAATTTTACTTGCACTTAATCCTAAATGGAAAACAAGCAAATCATCCTTTATTTGAACAGAAAGTGTTAAGCATATGAGGAATAATCTACTTGATGTAATTAAGGTACACATGATATTTATGAAGTCATAGAAATGTTAATTCTTTGAAGATAAGTGACCCTGGCTTTGAATATACAAAAACAAGTAAAGAATAAATAAATTATTTTCAAATGACTAAACTATATAGAGATCAATAACAAGAAACTTACCCATTATCTTGTCAGAGTGCCGTCTTCATTCTCATAGGTAGGCAAATATCTGAACACTGAATAATGCTTCTTGCCCAAACAGGAAAAGATGAAAATTTGTTGAATTAAAGAAAAATTTGAAATTTATAATTTTTTTTTCCTAGATGCAAAACATATTCAATTTAAAATTTGAAATTGACTGCAGATTTATTTGTGAAAATTAATCGAATAATCTTCAATATAATCCAGACACAGAAGATTGAATGTTAACAATGTCTTAAAGGTGCATTTAAAAACTAGTTGATAATAAATCCTATCTTTTTGGAGCATGTTTCTTAAGGTTTACCATCTTGTTGTCCAACTGGCCCTTGTGATCCTGCTTCTCGTGGTCGTTCATGCTCTAGTCTTTTCAGTGCCTGTCTTTGTTTTGTTTTCTCCGGGTCTCAAACTTCTGGTTCTGTTTTAGCTCAAAAGGCTGAGACAGCTCAATAAGCCATGTTCCTTTAACTGAACTATTTTTCTCCTTTCCTTTGGTTGTACTCATATCCTGGATATTTTAATGCCTTTTCTGGTCTCACTTGAAGAAAAAAGTCAATAACATTAAATGAAGTCAATGTTTGCAAAGTTCATTTTCACATCACAACTTAATCATCTCCAAGCCTCATATTTTCGAGGTCTTTGAAATCAGAAACTCACAACTGCTTGTAATTTTACTCGCACTTAATCCTAAATGGAAAACAAGCAAATCAACCTTTTTTGAACAGAAAGTGTTAAGCATATGAGGAATAATCTTTTTGATGTAATTAAGGTGCACATGATATTTATGAAATCATGGAAATGTTAGTTCTTTGAAGATAAGTGACCCTGGCTTTGAATATACAAAAAGAAGTAAAGAATAAATAAATTATTTTCAAATGACTAAACTATATAGAGATCAATAACAAGCAACTTACCCATTATCTTGTCAGAGTGCCGTCTTCATTCTCATAGGTAGGCAAATATCTGAACACTGAATAATGCTTCTTGCCCAAACAGGAAAAGATGAAAATTTGTTGAATTAAAGAAAAATTTGAAATTTATAATTTTTTTTTTGCTAGATGCAAAACATATTCAATTTAAAATTTGAAATTGACTGCAGATTTATTTGTGAAAATTAATCGAATAATCTTCAATATAATCCAGACACAGAAGATTGAATGTTAACAATGTCTTAAAGGTGCATTTAAAAACTAATGGATAATAAGTCATAACTTTTTGGAGCACCTTTCTTAAGGTTTACCATCTTGTTGTCCAACTGGCCCTTGTGATCCTGCTTCTCGTGGTCCTTCATGCTCTAGTCTTTTCAGTGCCTGTCTTTGTTTTGTTTTCTCCAGGTCTCAACCTTCTGGTTCTGTTTTACCTCAAAAGGCTGAGACAGCTCAATAAGCCATGTTCCTTTAACTGAATTATTTTTCTCCTTTCCTTTGGTTGTACTTATATCCTGGATATTTTAATGCCTTTTCTGGTCTCACTTGAAGAAAAAAGTCAATAACATTAAATGAAGTCAATGTTTGCAAAGTTCATTTTCACATCACAACTTAATCATCTCCAAGCCTCATATTTTCGAGGTCTTTGAAATCAGAAACTCACAACTGCTTGTAATTTTACTCGCACTTAATCCTAAATGGAAAACAAGCAAATCAACCTTTTTTGAACAGAAAGTGTTAAGCATATGAGGAATAATCTACTTGATGTAATTAAGGTGCACATGATATTTATGAAATCATGGAAATGTTAGTTCTTTGAAGATAAGTGACCCTGGCTTTGAATATACAAAAAGAAGTAAAGAATAAATAAATTATTTTCAAATGACTAAACTATATAGAGATCAATAACAAGCAACTTACCTTTTAACTTGTCAGAGTGCCATCTTCATTCTAATAGTTAGGCAAATATCTGAACACTGATTAATGCTTCTTGCCCAAACAGGAAAAGAGGAAAATTTGTTGAGTTAAAAAAAAATTTGATATATGTTTTTTTTTCCCTAGATGCAAAACATATTCAATTTAAAATTTGATATTGACTGCAGATTTATTTGTGAATATTATTCGAATAATCTTCAATATAATCCAGACACAGAAGATTGAATGTTAACAATGTCTTAAAGGTGCATTTAAAAACTAATGGATAATAAGTCATAACTTTTTGGAGCACCTTTCTTAAGGTTTACCATCTTGTTGTCCAACTGGCCCTTGTGATCCTGCTTCTCGTGGTCGTTCATGCTCTAGTCTTTTCAGTGCCTGTCTTTGTTTTGTTTTCTCCGGGTCTCAAACTTCTTGTTCTGTTTTAGCTCAAAAGGCTGAGACAGCTCAATAAGCCATGTTCCTTTAACTGAACTATTTTTCTCCTTTCCTTTGGTTGTACTCATATCCTGGATATTTTAATGCCTTTTCTGGTCTCACTTGAAGAAAAAAGTTAATAACATTAAATGAAGTCAATGTTTGCAAAGTTCATTTTCACATCACAAATTAATCATCTCCAAGCCTCATATTTTCCAGGTCTTTGAAAGCAGAAACTCACAACTGCTTGTAATTTTACTTGCACTTAATCCTAAATGGAAAACAAGCAAATCATCCTTTATTTGAACAGAAAGTGTTAAGCATATGAGGAATAATCTACTTGATGTAATTAAGGTACACATGATATTTATGAAGTCATGGAAATGTTAATTCTTTGAAGATAAGTGACCCTGGTTTTGAATATACAAAAAGAAGTAAAGAATAAATAAATTATTTTCAAATGACTAAACTATATAGAGATCAATAACAAGCAACTTACCCATTATCTTGTCAGAGTGCCGTCATCATTCTCATGGCTAGGCAAATAAATGATCACTGAATAATGCTTCTTGCCCACACAGGAAAAGATGAAAATTTGTTGAAATAAAGAAAAAATTTGAAATTTATTATTTTTTTCCCTAGATACAAAACATATTTAATTTAAAATTTGAAATTTACTGCAGATTTATTTGTGAAAATTATTCGAATTATCTTTAATGTAATACAGACACAGAAGATTGAATGTTAACAATGTCTTAAAGGTGCATTTAAAAACTAGTTGATAATAAATCCTATCTTTTTGGAGCATGTTTCTTAAGGTTTACCATCTTGTCGTCCAACTGGCCCTTGTGATCCTGCTTCTCGTGGTCCTTCATGCTCTAGTCTTTTCAGTGCCTGTCTTTGTTTTGTTTTCTCCAGGTCTCAACCTTCTGGTTCTGTTTTAGCTCAAAAGGCTGAGACAGCTCAATAAGCCATGTTCCTTTAACTGAACTATTTTTCTCCTTTCCTTTGGTTGTACTCATATCCTGGATATTTTAATGCCTTTTCTGGTCTCACTTGAAGAAAAAAGTTAATAACATTAAATGAAGTCAATGTTTGCAAAGTTCATTTTCACATCACAAATTAATCATCTCCAAGCCTCATATTTTCCAGGTCTTTGAAAGCAGAAACTCACAACTTCTTGTAATTTTACTTGCACTTAATCCTAAATGGAAAACAAGCAAATCATCCTTTATTTGAACAGAAAGTGTTAAGCATATGAGGAATAATCTACTTGATGTAATTAAGGTGCACATGATATTTATGAAGTCATGGAAATGTTAATTTTTTGAGGATAAGTGACCCTGGCTTTGAATATACAAAAAGAAGTAAAGAATAAATAAATTATTTTCAAATGACTAAGCTATATAGAGATCAATAACAAACAAATTACCTTTTAACTTGTCACAGTGCCGTCTTCATTCTCATAGTTTGGCAAATATCTAAACACTGAATAATGCTTCTTGCCCAAACAGAAAAAGATGAAAATATCTTGAGTTAAAAAAAAATTTGAAATTTGTTATTTTTTTTCCTAGATGCAAAACATATTCAATTCAAAATTTGAAAATGACTGCAGATTTATTTGCGAAAATTATTCGAATAATCTTTAATATAATCCAGACACAGAAGATTGAATGTTAACAATGTCTTAAAGTTGCATTTAAAAACTAGTTGAAAATAAGTCCTATCTTTTTTGGAGCATGTTTCTTAAGGTTTACCATCTTGTTGTCCAACTGGCCCTTGTGATCCTGCTTCTCGTGGTCCTTCATGCTATAGTCTTTTCGGTGCCTGTCTTTGTTTTGTTTTCTCCGGGTCTCAAACTTCTGGTTCTGTTCTAGCTCAAAAGGCTGAGATAGCTCAATAAGCCATGTTCCTTTAACTGAACTATTTTTCTCCTTTCCTGTGGTTGTACTCATATCCTGGATATTTTAATGCGTTTTCTGGTCTCACTTGAAGAAAAAAGTCAATAACATTAAATGAAGTCAATGTTTGCAAATTTCATTTTCACATCACAAATTAATCATCTCCAAGCCTCATATTCTCCAGGTCTTTAAAAGCAGAAACTCACAACTGCTTGTAATTTTACTTGCACCTAATCCTAAATGGAAAACAAGCAAATCATCCTTTCTTAGAACAGAAAGTGTTAAGCATATGAGGAATAATCTACTTGATGTAATTAAGGTGCACATGATATTTATGAAGTCATGGAAATGTTAATTCTTTGAAGATAAGTGACCCTGGTTTTGAATATACAAAACGAACTAAGGAAAAATTAAATTATTTTGAAATGACTAAACTATGTAGAGATCAATAACAAGCAACTTACCCATTATCTTGTCAGAGTGCCGTGATGATTCTCATGGCTAGGCAAATAAATGATCACTGAATAATGCTTCTTGCCCAAACAGGAAAAGATGAAAATTTGTTGAATTAAAAAAAAAAATTTGACATTTATTATTTTTTTTTCCTAAATGCAAAACATATTCAATTTAAAATTTGAAATTGGCTGCAGATTTATTTGCGAAAATTTTTCGAATAATCTTTAATATAATCTGGACACAGAAGATTGAATGCTAACAATGTCTTAAAGGTGCATTTAAAAACTAATGGATAATAAGTCATAACTTTTTGGAGCACGTTTCTTAAGGTTTACCATCTTGTTGTCCAACTGGCCCTTGTGATCCTGCTTCTCGTGGTCCTTCATGCTCTAGTCTTTTCAGTGCCTGTCTTTGTTTTGTTTTCTCCAGGTCTCAACCTTCTGGTTCTGTTTTAGCTCAAAAGGCTGAGACAGCTCAATAAGCCATGTTCCTTTAACTGAACTATTTTTCTCCTTTCCTTTGGTTGTACTCATATCCTGGATATTTTAATGCCTTTTCTGATCTCACTTGAAGAAAAAAGTTAATAACATTAAATGAAGTCAATGTTTGCAAAGTTCATTTTCACATCACAAATTAATCATCTCCAAGCTTCATACTTTCCAGGTCTTTGAAAGCAGAAACTCACAACTTCTTGTAATTTTACTTGCACTTAATCCTAAATGGAAAACAAGCAAATCATCCTTTATTTGAACAGAAAGTGTTAAGCATATGAGGAATAATCTACTTGATGTAATTAAGGTGCACATGATATTTATGAAGTCATGGAAATGTTAATTCTTTGAAGATAAGTGACCCTGGTTTTGAATATAAAAAAAGAAGTAAAGAATAAATAAATTATTTTCAAATGACTAAACTATATAGAGATCAATAACAAGCAACTTACCCATTATCTTGTCAGAGTGCCGTCTTCATTCTCATAGGTAGGCAAATATCTGAACACTGAATAATGCTTCTTGCCCAAACAGGAAAAGATGAAAATTTGTTGAATTAAAGAAAAATTTGAAATTTATTATTTTTTTTTCCTAGATGCAAAACATATTCAATTTAAAATTTGAAATTGACTGCAGATTTATTTGCGAAAATTATTCGAATAATCTTCAATATAATCCAGACACAGAAGATTGAATGTTAACAATGTCTTAAAGGTGCATTTAAAAACTAATGGATAATAAGTCATAACTTTTTGGAGCACCTTTCTTAAGGTTTACCATCTTGTTGTCCAACTGGCCCTTGTGATCCTGCTTCTCGTGGTCGTTCATGCTCTAGTCTTTTCAGTGCCTGTCTTTGTTTTGTTTTCTCCGGGTCTCAAACTTCTGGTTCTGTTTTAGCTCAAAAGGCTGAGACAGCTCAATAAGCCATGTTCCTTTAACTGAACTATTTTTCTCCTTTCCTTTGGTTGTACTCATATCCTAGATATTTTAATGCCTTTTCTGGACTCCCTTGAAGAAAAAAGTCAATAACATTAAATGAAGTCAATGTTTGCAAAGTTCATTTTCACATCACAAATTAATCATCTCCAAGCCTCATATTTTCCAGGTCTTTAAAAGCAGAAACTCACAACTGCTTGTAATTTTACTTGCACCTAATCCTAAATGGAAAACAAGCAAATCATCCTTTCTTAGAACAGAAAGTGTTAAGCATATGAGGAATAATCTACTTGATGTAATTAAGGTGCACATGATATTTATGAAGTCATGGAAATGTTAATTCTTTGAAAATAAGTGACCGTGGCTTTGAATATACAAAAAGAACTAAGGAATAATTAAATTTTTTTGAAATGACTAAACTTTATAGAGATCAATAACAAGCAATTACCCATTATCTTGTCAGAGTGCCGTCATCATTCTCATGGCTAGGCAAATAAATGATCACTGAATAATGCTTCTTGCCCACACAGGAAAAGATGAAAATTTGTTGAAATAAAGAAAAATTTGAAATTTATTATTTTTTTCCCTAGATGCAAAACATATTCAATTTAAAATTTGAAATTGACTGCAGATTTATTTGCCAAAATTATTCGAATAATCTTCAATATAATCCAGACACAGAAGATTGAATGTTAACAATGTCTTAAAGGTGCATTTAAAAACTAGTTGATAATAAATCCTATCTTTTTGGAGCATGTTTCTTAAGGTTTACCATCTTGTTGTCCAACTGGCCCTTGTGATCCTGCTTCTCGTGGTCCTTCATGCTCTAGTCTTTTCAGTGCCTGTCTTTGTTTTGTTTTCTCCGGGTCTCAAACTTCTGGTTCTGTTTTAGCTCAAAAGGCTGAGACAGCTCAATAAGCCATGTTCCTTTAACTGAACTATTTTTCTCCTTTCCTTTGGTTGTACTCATATCCTGGATATTTTAATGCCTTTTCTGATCTCACTTGAAGAAAAAAGTTAATAACATTAAATGAAGTCAATGTTTGCAAAGTTCATTTTCACATCACAAATTAATCATCTCCAAGCTTCATACTTTCCAGGTCTTTGAAAGCAGAAACTCACAACTTCTTGTAATTTTACTTGCACTTAATCCTAAATGGAAAACAAGCAAATCATCCTTTATTTGAACAGAAAGTGTTAAGCATATGAGGAATAATCTACTTGATGTAATTAAGGTGCAAATGATGTTTATGAAGTCATGAAAATGTTAATTCTTTGAAGATAAGTGACCCTGGCTTTGAATATACAAAAAGAACTAAGGAATAATTAAATTATTTTGAAATGATTAAACTATATAGAGATCAATAACAAGCAACTTACCTTTTATCTTGCCAGGTTGCCGTCTCCATTATCATAGATAGGCAAATATCTGAACACTGAATAATGCTTCTTGCCTAAACAGGAAAAGATGAAAATTGTTAAGCATGTGAGGAATAATATACTTGATGTAAATAAGGTGCACATGATATTTATAAAGTCATGAAAATAATTTTTTGAATATAAGCAGCCCCACCTTTGAATATGTATTAGACATTGTTTCTTGTGATCCTTCATGTTTTAGTCCTTTTGGTGCCTTTTCTTGTATTGCTTTGGTTTTCGAGGTCTCAAAGTTCTGGTTCTGTTGAGCTCAATAGCCTGAAATAGCCCCAATTCCCCACTTTAACTGATTTATTGTTTCCCTTTCCTTTGGACATACTCATGTGCTTGTTATAGTTATACATGGTGTTGTGTCTCTTAAAGAGAAAAAAAAATATAAAAAAAACATATTGAAGTAACATTACGTTTGCAATTGTAATTTCCAAAGAGCTGATCAATAACCTCTAAGCTCGTTAAAAAATTACCACAAAAAAAGGAGTTTGAATATGTATTAGACATTGTTTCTTGTGATCCTTCATGTTTTAGTCCTTTTGGTGCCTTTTCTTGTATTGCTTTGGTTCTCGAGGTCTCAAAGTTCTGGTTCTGTTGAGCTCAATAGCCTGAAATAGCCCCAATTCCCCACTTTAACTGATTTATTGTTTCCCTTTCCTTTGGACATACTCATGTGCTTGTTATAGTTATACATGGTGTTGTGTCTCTTAAAGAGAAAAAAAAATATAAAAAAAACATATTGAAGTAACATTACGTTTGCAATTGTAATTTCCAAAGAGCTGATCAATAACCTCTAAGCTCGTTAAAAAATTACCACAAAAAAAGGAGTTTTTTTTAGGTAAGAAACTGTTTTTGGTTAAAAAGGGATTGCAATAAATCTAAAGCTTTAAGAAAATAATTTTGGGAAATAATGCTGAATTTTTAGTTTGTCAATTATTTGATTTTGTCTGTTATAAATTATACATCAAGCAATTCATTAATCCTCTGCAAAAACTATGTATTCTTAACATGTCAATTTTTATAGCTGACAGTATTCATGCCAAATTGATCTCTGTTAGCTTTTTGTACTTCCAGTTGCTCATAAATTTGTGCCCCTGAAACTTGTTCAGCATTGTCACTCAATAGGATCCATTCTAACTTTTAATAAAAAAAATCACAAATGGTTAGGGATTCAAATTGTCTCTTACCTTAGTTGTGAATCTAAGATGATACTTTTGTCTTAAAAACCATTCAGCTCAAGGTTTAAAGTAAAATTCTAGCTCACAAGTTGTGATCCATGTGCATCCTTTGTTCTCTTCTCTTGAGATTCTGTGTAGGAATGAAAGAATAAACAGTTTAGGCATAAATGGAATTTTATATTTATCTATCATTTACTTTTAAAAAGGTTTTACTATGAAAAAAATTATTCGTGCTTTACTTATCCTTCTGGACTTACTACACATCAAAACAATTTGTTCTAGAAAGAAGAAAAATAGAAATGTGCATACATACTGTTTGTTTCTACCAATCAAAATTCTATTTTTATCCCCTCACCCTAAACCCTGCTCATTCTTTTCAAAGCCTCAATTATTGTCATCGTCTCATATCATATGGTATTTATGTTCATGTTCTTAATCTCTATCTTTGTGTCACATGTCCACTTAGTGCTCCCTGTGTAGATCTGATCAATAGATTGTTCACAATTCATTTAAAGATGGATATAGTTCACCTTTATTAATAGGCTTTATAGCGTATCTAACCACTCTCCTATTTGTGTAAGCATCATTTCTAACAGATTCAATATAACCTAATTTTTTTAGAGTCTTTGATAAAAACAAAAAGAAAACCTAAAAAGAACCCCACAACCAAACAAAAGCTCACCACTGTCTTGAGGGTCCAGTTCCCTCATTGTCATTGGTTCCATGACCATCCTAGTTTTTCTCTTATCTAGGTTTTAGATCTGTTTGGTCCAGGTTTTACCTTGTCCTCTTGGTTAAAGGCTCTCCTCATCTTTGTAGATCCAGGTCTGTCAGCTGTGGGTCCCTCCTTCCTCATGTCTTCATGGTCCTCATAGTCCAAGTCTCTTTGCTTCATATTCAGAATCTCTTCTTTGTGGACCCATTTAATTAACTACTGTTCAAACTAATAAAGTATTTAAACAGAGAAAATAAAATGTAACATACTTCTCTTCAAATTTTGGAAATTACATACTACTCCTGAGATGGCATACCTTGTATTCTTGATTTTGCTGTAAACTTCTAAAGAATTAATATTTTATCACCCAAATTCCCTTATAAAATAAAACAATTGTCAAAAAAAAAAGAGTTGCACCCCTTAAAAAGATTGTAGATATTAGATGCCTATTGTCTAGCTTTGGAGGATCAACCTCATCTTAGTCCTCTCGTCAAAATCTCATTATTTCTTTCTTGTCCTTGTTTTCTACACCTAACAAAAACTTCAGTAAAATATTTTATAGTCTGATAAAGACAATGGGGACCTAATGTACACATCTAATACTAAAATTGTGAAAATGGTCCCAAAAATAAAATCATGATATATCCAAATTTTCATCAGTAAGGAGCCATGAGAAATGCATGATTTTAAATTACATCCCAAAATGTGATAAGGGCCATATACAAGTTATCTTGACTGAGTGAAGAACTTTTTTAAGACAAAACATTTGATAGACAAAGGCAATTCTCACTGCTTTATCTCTGTCTCCTTGTCTTAGGCTTTTCTGTTCAGGTTCTAGTCAAGTTTATCATCACAGTATCCATCCTTACAAATTTCTCTTTGTTTTCCTTTTTTCTCCATGTGAACCTTTTCTTTTAATGGTGCAAGAGCAGTAAAAAGAATGCAATCAATTATCTGTTGAATACTAGGCTTAATTTTTTATCAATGTATCAGCATAATTTTCAACACATTCTGCCATTATTTTCAAGTTTTGACTTAATGTTTCCAAAAAAAATTAAACTAAATCAAGAAAAAACTATAATAAAGCTAATGTCAATTTTTAATTAACCAAATATCTTAAAACTTAAAATGTGTAAATATTACAAATGAAGCTTACTACTTCCAGCCTCAGCTTGGAATTTTAAGTTGATACCTGACTATACGTTCAGACCTATACTTGCTCTGGCTTCACCATTGTCCCTTGCCTTTAAAAGCATAAATCGCTGAAAAGTAAAAAAAGAGAAGAATGTTTATATAACCTGAGGAATCATATTTTGTACAGGATTTATGTTCCAAATTAACTTCTATTTTCCGGGAAAACTAGCCTTTTAAATGAAATTTAACTTCGATCAGTAGTTTGTTCTCTTCAATCTTTTTGAGATTCAGATAGTTAAAGTATTTGTCACCTGTCGGTTATAGGTACAAAAATATTTTAAAAATTTTGTGTACTCAACTTTTCAACACATTCTGCTATTATTTTTAACTTTTGACTAAATGTTTCCAAAAAAAATTAAACTACATCAATAAAAAACTATAATAAAGCTAATGTCAATTTTTAGTTCATCAAATGTCTTGAAACTTAAAATGTGTAAATATGTAAATATCAAAAATGAAGCTTACTCCTTCAAGCCTAAGCTTGGAATTTTAAGTTGATACCTGACTATATGTTCAGACCTATACTTGCTCTACTTCACCATTTTCGCTTGCCTTTAAAAGCATGAATCGCTGAAAAGAAAAAAGAGAGAAGAGTGTTCATATAACCTGAGGAAACATATTTTGTACAGGATTTATGTTGCAAATTGACTTCTATTTTCGGGGAAAACTATAAACCTATAATAAAGCTAATGTCAATTTTTAGTTCATCAATTATTTTGAAACTTAAAATGTGTAAATATCACAAATGAAGCTTACTACTTCAAGCCTCAGCTTGGAATTTTAAGTTGATACCTGACTATATGTTCAGACCTATACTTGCTCTGACTTCACCATTGTCGCTTGCCTTTATAAGATTGAATCGCTGAAAGGAAAAAAAAGAGAAGAATGATTATATAACCTGAGGAAACATATTTTGTACAGGATTTATGTTCCAAATCAACTTCTATTTTCCTGGAAAACTAGCCTTTTAAATGAAATTTAACTTCGATCAGTAGTTTGTTCTCTTCAATCTTTTTGAGATTCAGACAGCTAAAGAATTTGTCACCTGTCGGTTAAAGGTACAAAAATATTTTAAAAATTTTGTGTACTCAACTTTTCAACACATTCTGCTATTATTTTCAACTTTTGACTAAATGTTTCCAAAAAAAATTAAACTAAATCAACAAAAAAATATAATAAAGTAATGTCAATTTTTAGTTCATCAAATATCTTGAAACTTAAAATGTGTAAATTTCACAAATGGAGCTTACTACTTCAAGCCTCAGCTTGGAATTTTAAGTTGATACCTGACTATATGTTCAGACCTATACTTGCTCTGACTTCACCATTGTCGCTTGCCTTTTTAAGCATGAATAGTTGAAAAGAAAAAAAAGAGAAGAACGTTTATATATCCTGAGGAAACATATTTTGTACAGGATTTATGTTCCAAATTAACTTCGATTTTTCCGGGAAAACTATAAAACTATAATAAAGCTAATGTCAATTTTTAGTTATCAAATATCTTGAAACTTTAAATGTGTAAATATCACAAATGAAGCTTACTACTTTAAGCCTTAGCTTGGAATTTTAAGTTGATACCTGACTATATGTTCAGACCTATACTTGCTCTGACTTCACCATTGTCGCTTGCCTTTAAAAGCATGAATCGCTGAAAAAAAAAAAAAAAAAGAAGAATGTTTATATTTTTTACAGGATTTATGTTATAAATTAACTTCTATTTCCCTGAAAAATAGCCTTTTAAATAAAATTTAACTTTGATCAGTAGTTTGTTCTCTTCAATCTTTTTGAGATTCAGATAGTTAAAGTATTTATTACCTGTCGGTTAAATGTACAAAAATATTTTTAAAATTTTGGGTACTCTACTTTTCAACTTACCTTAGAGCCTAAAGGGAGATGCCTTATCATCCACCTTTAATTTAATGTCTTTTCATCTTTGTAGCTCTTAGTCTGGCCAGTTCATCAGCCTGGTTTTCTTGGTTCCAGTTTCTTGTAAGCATCAAGATCCATGTTCAGTGATCTTCAATACAAACAATCTGCAATTTATGAGTCCAAAGTATCACTCGATTTAACCCTGGCGTTTTCTTTAAGGGTTGTAGTTACACGACTCCTTACAGTACCTATCGTAATGTTCTCTATTTACTTGGGTTCCAAGTCCACACTATACTTGGTGCATACATCTGATGAAAGGACTGTCCATGAAAATAGAATAATCAATAAACTTGATAATAGCATATAACGGATATATATTTACTTTAAGGAAAAGAAAAAACCTAAATTATTTTATATTTCATTTTGGGCATGGAAATATATAGTGCATGCCTACAAAGCTAACTGTTAACCATAAAAAGAGTGTCTTTGGGTTGGGGCTTAATAAGTTAGAGATATTGCATGCTTATTTTCTAGAAATTATCCTCAGAGTTGAGAGTCTTGCTTCATATTTCTGCCTCTAAATCTTCACAATATCTAGCCTCCCACATTACCAAATAGTTTTAAAAGATAAAGAGTCTGATAAAAATGGAAAGAAAATTTATTGTTGCCAGTAACCTGAAACTGCAACATGTCAATGTCAAAGTATTGACCCTCCTAATCTAATTTTCATTTCTGTGTCAATTCATGATGTGGTAGAATTCAAAATTGCTGAATTGCAGTCAACGTAAGACATGATACTGCTGAATCTCTTCACTGCTCCAGTTCCAGTGATTTACTACAAGACAAAATTTAATGGTAAAAGAAAACTATGTTATTTTCACAAATCATCTATACAGAGACTAAGTCAAAAATCTTCGAACTCCTGTGATGACAGCAGGGCAGTTAGCTACCAAGTGTTTTTGTTCACAAAATATATATATATATATATATATATATATATATATATACTTGGCATTACCTTTCCTCCAGCATATTAAGATATAAGTTTACAAAACAGAATAGAACACTTGTGGACTTACCTTTATTTCACAAGAGCGAGGCTCAAGGTAGGGTAGCTTCGATTCTTCTTGACAATTCTTTATGCTCCTACATGATTCTTGTCCCAGATATTCACATCCACTTTTCAATCATGTCTTGTTCCCCACTGGTTACCTCCACAATACCAGCTTCTACTGAACTCTGCTGCTAGCACATCTAGATGTAGAAAAAGTCCCATCATACCATTTTAAAATAAAAGTACTGAGATAAATTTCAGGTTTAATTTTTGAGTAAAATTGAGAAATTTTATGTATTACTACACCTGCATAAATATGGATAAGATAAATGTTACTGAGATCCTTATCAAGTTGTAACCATGGGTAATTTATTCAACATCTCAACATATACACACAATCTCGAATGAATTACCCTTCAAAATGTGTGCACTTCTTAATAAACAATGAGGTGGTTTCTTTATCACCTTTACGTTTAGATGTGAGAGTACTATTTACTTTGCAAACAAAAATAATCTAATAATATAGATGAACATTTTGTAGACAAAGAAAAGGTAAACACAAACAGATTTTAGATACTAAGAACCCTATATTGATGCTATGGGTCTTAGTTACATTATTCCTTACAGTACCTACTATAATGTTTTCTGTCTAACTACTTGTACTCCAAGTCCACATTGTACATAGTTCCTACATCTAATGAAAGGACTGTTCATGACAATAGAATAAGCAATAATTTTGATCTTTGATTGTAAAGGATATATAAAGAAAAGAACGAAAAAGAAAAATGGATTGCAAATATTGTGTCACTAAACATTTTACATTTTATCTCATGCATGTTTGCCAGTAAAGAGAGTCGCTTTGGGTTAGAGCTAAGATAAATGAGGGATGCATGCTTAGGTCAAAGACATGATCTTTACTATGACAGTTAAGAGTTTTGCTTTATCTTTGTGCCGCTGTCATCTCATCATCTAGACCTCTGCATTAGAAAAAGGGCTTTTATAAACAGAGTGTTTAAGTAATAGCATAAACATTGCAATAATGTGTTCACAAGTCTATAAAAGACAATCATAAAGTCCTCAATCAGAGCCTGATACAAGCTGGAAAGATAATTTATTGTTGCCACTTACCCAATCTCCAACCTGTTCACATCAAAGGACTGACCCTCCTGATTTTACTTGCAGTTCTGTCTCATTTCAAGATCTGTTTTAGAATTAAAAATTGCTGAGCTGTTCAATCTCTTGCTGTAAACGTTAGACATGAGATTGCTGGTTCTTTTCACTGCTCCAGTCCCACTGCTTTACTGTAAATACAAATTTAGTGTTTAAAAAAAACAAATTCTTAAATCACAGCAAATTCAAAAATCTTCCAACTGGTGATAGCGGCAGGGCAGTTAGCTACCATGATTTTTCATTCAAAAATTACAATTATATAAATATATCAAAAAACCTTTACTATATCTTTCCTTGATGATATTAAGACATAAATGTTGCAAAATAGAAAGGATTACTTGGCTTACCTGTATTTCATAATATTCAAGGAGGGGTACATGCCTGTCATTTTATACTTGTCCTGGCTACGATTTTCTTAACTCTCTTGGATCCTACATGGTTCTTGTCCCAGTTGTTCATATCCATCTTTTATCCATGTTGCATACACTACTGGTTTTCACCACAACACCAGCTTCTACTCAACTCTGCTGCTAACATGAGTAAATATAAAAAAAGCCTCAACAAATTATTTCAAAATAAAAGATCTTGCATTGTAACGTTGTATATAAATTTCAGACCTGTGTGAGTAAAATTGAAAATTTATATGTATTTCTTTAACTTTGTAAATATGGATAAGAGAAATGTCACCGAGTTGCAGATCCTTATCCAGTTGAAACCATGGGTAAAGTATTTTTCAGCCTAACAAGCTCACATGAAATACCATTATAAGTGTTTCCAATTTTAAATATTAGGTGGGGTTTTTTTTCACTGTAGGTCTAGATGTGATTACTATTATGTTTGCAAGCGAAAAAAAAGTATGAAAACTGATGAATGTGTAGTACAAAGAGAAAAGATATTAGATACTAAGAACCCTGTAAGGATGCTAGGGGTTTTAGTTACAGTACCTACAATAATGTTTTCGGTCTAGTTACTTGTTCTACAGGTCCACATTGTATGTGGTGCCTACATATAATGAAAGGACTGTTCATGACAATAAAATCATCAATAAATTTTATATTAGTATTTAATGGATAAATATTTAAGAAAAAGAACAAACAAAAGAAAGGATTCCAAAACTGTGTCACATTTTATATTTTTTATCAGGACATGGAAATACATAATGCTTACATGTAAAGCTTACCATTGAACATGAGGGAAGTTGGTTGAAGCTGAAGTAAAAGAGGTGTTGCATGCTTATCTTATAGAATTTAACCTCACTCTGAGATTTAAGAGTCTCCCTTCGACTCTCTGCCTCCAAGTCTTCTCAACATCTAGCCTCCTGAATTGAAATTTTTTTTTTTAATATTTAAGTACTAGCATAAACAACATGTTATTGCCATTCTATGTTTATAAGTCTTAAAAGACATTAATATAATAAATAAATATCTCAAATAGAAAATGGTATAAACTGGAAAGGGAATTTATTGTTGCCACTTACCTCAACTCCATCATGTCCATAATAAAATAAAAGTACCAACTTACCTGCCTCATTTCATGATTTGTGTAAATTTAAAAAATGCTGAGCTGCTCACTCTGTTGTCATCAATGTCACACTTGAATTTGATGGTTACCTGATCCAGTCCAAGTGCTTTACTGTATGTCAAAATTTAATGGTAAAAGAAAAATATTTTATTTTCTCAAATCATCTATAGATTGACGAATCCAAAAATGATCCAACTCTTGTGATGACAGCACGGCACTTAGCTACTATGATTTTTTTTTTCACATGATATATCTAGATGTATATACATATACTTGACACTATGTTTCCTCGATGATATCAAGATATAAATTAACAAATAGAATGGAACATTTATCAATTTACCTTTATATCTTTAAAAGAGCAAGGTTCAAAGTAGGGCTCATGCCTATCCTTATATACTTGTCTGAGCTCCGATTCTGATGGTCAACACTCTAGACTCCTACATCGTTCTTGTCACAATTGTTCATATCCACCTTTTATCCATGTTGCATGCCCCACTGGTTACCATCACAATACCCGCTTCTACTCTACTCTGCTGCTAACATGACTAGATAAAGAAAAAAATCCAAACAAATAATCTTAAAACATTGTAAAACTAAGAGAAAACTTTAGACCTGTTTAACTTTACAGTAAAATTTAAAGCTTATATGTATTTCTATAACTGTGTAAATAGGGATAAGAGAAATATCACTGAGTTGCAGATCCTTATCCAGTTGAAATCATTGATAAGATATTCAACATCCTAACATATGTACACAAGCTCACATGATATACTATTAAAAATGTTTCCATTTTGTTTTTATATTATTTGAGGTGGTTTTTTCTTTACCTTTAGGTTTAGATGTCAGATTATGAACTTTGCAAGCAAAACAAAGTAAAAATAAAGTTATGAAAATCTTTTAAACAATAAAAAGGTAAGCACAAAAAGATTTACAGTACTAAGAAACTGAGGACACTAAGTGTTCTACTTAGATTAATCCCAACAATACCTATCAATGTTCTCTTTCTAATTACTTGTGCTCCAGGTCCATATTCCACATTGCACTTAGTGGCTACGTCTGATGAAAAGACGGTTTATGTCAACAGAATAAGCAAGTATTTTGTTATTATAATGGATATAAAAGTAAAGGAAAAAAAATGGATTGACAATATTGTGTCATTTAACATTTTATATTTTATCTCAGGCATGGAAATATATAATGCTTGCCTATAAAGGTTACCCATTTAACAAAGAGAGTGGCTTTTGTTTGGATCTGAAGTAAAGGAGATGTTGCATTCTTATGTTATAGAAATAGTTCTCTCTCAGATACAAGAGTATTGCTTCTTCTTTCTGCCTCTAAGTCCTCTTAACATCTAGTGCCCTGCATTAGAAAAAGGGCTTTTAAAAACAATGTTTAAGTAATAGCAAAAACATTACATTGCAACAATGTGGTCACAAGTCTATAAAAGACTTTAAACAAAGTCCTCAAACAGAGCCTGATACAAGGAAATTTATTATTATCACTTACCCCAAACTTCAACATGTTCATATCAATGGACTGACCCTCCTAATTTTACTTCTGTCTCATTTCACAATTTGTGCATGAATTCAAAATTGCTGAGCTATTCACTCTCTTGCTGTCAGCGTCAGACATAAAATTGCTGGTTCTTCTCAAAGCTCCAGTCCCAGTGCTTTGCTATAAGTCAAAATTTAATGGAAAAAGAAAAATCGTATTTTCTTAAATCATGTTTAAATTGGCAAATTAAAAAATCTTCCAACTCTTATGATGACAGCAGGTCAGTTAGCTACCAGGATTTTTTGTTAAAAAAACATAATTATATAAATGCATTAAAAATGCTTGACAATATCTTTCCTCTTTGATATTAAGTCATATATGTTACAAAATAGAATGGAACACTTGACTTACCTGTATTCCACAACAGCAAGTTTCAAGGTAGGGTACTTGCCTGTCATTTTATGCTTGTCCTGGCTCCTGTTCTTCTGGACAACTCTCTTGGCTCCTACATGATTCTTGTCCCAGTTGTTCATATCCATCTTTTATCCATGTTGCATACCCCACTGGTTACCACCACAACACCATCTATTACTCAACTCTGCTGCTTACACCACTAGATTTAGAAAAATTCCAAACAAATTTAGAATAAAACATGGTAACATTGCAGATAAATTTCAGAGCTATTTAACTTTTCAGTAAAATTGAGATATTTATGTATTTCTTTAGCTGTGTAAATAAGAATCAGGTAAATGTCACTGAGATGCAGATCCTTATCCATTTGAAACCATGGGTAAGATATTCAACATCCTAACAAGCTCACATGAAATACCGTTAAAAGTGTTTTCACTTTTAAATAATCAATAAGGTGGTTTCTTTTCCACCTTTAGGTTAAGATGTGATATTACTATTAACTTTGCAAGCAAAAACAAAATATGAAAACTGATGAACATCTTGCACACAAAGAAAAGGTAAATACACAAAGATTTTAGATATTTAGGACCCTGTGAGGATACTAAGTTTAAGTTACATTAATCCTAACAGTACCTATAAATGTTCTCCTTCAAATTACGTGTGCTCCAAGCCTGCACTGCACTTAGTGCCTATACCTGATCACAAGAATAAATGTATTATTAGTATATAATAAACACATATTTACTTTAAGAAATAGAACAGAACAAACAAACAAAAAAAGATTACAAACATTGTCTCCCTTAACATTTGATATTTTATCTAGGGCATGCAAATATATAATGCTTGCCTATAAAACTTACCAGTAAAAAGAAGGATAAGTGATGTTGTATGCTTATCTTAAAGAAAATATCCTCACCCAGGGTCAAGAGTCTTGGTTCATCTTTCTGCCTCTAAGTTATCTCAACATCTAGCCCCCTGCATAAGAAAAAGCGTGTTTTAAATAATGAATTGTTAAGTTCTTTCATAAAAAACATTACATTGTAAACCTATGTTTACAAGTCTTTAAAAGACAAACATAAACAATGTCCTCAAATGGAGCCTGGTGCAAACCAGAAAGAGAATTTATTGTTGGCACTTTCCCCTAATTTCAACATGTCAATGTCGAAGTATTGAGCCTCATAATTTGACTCGCAGTACTGTCTCAGTTCAGGATCTGTGCTAGAATTCAGAACTGCTCCGCTTTTCACTCCCATGCGGTCAACGTCAGACAGGAAGTAGCTGGTTCTCTTCACTGTTACAGTCCGAGTGCTTTACTGTAACTCAAAGTCAAAATTTAATGGTAAAAGAAAAATATTTTCTCAAGTCATCTTTACAGTCACAAATTAAAAAATCAACTTTTGTGATGACCACAGGATAATTACCTATCATGACCGTTTTGTTCATGAAATATGTCTATTTATATAATGAAATACTTGTTGACTTACCCATTTTTCAAGCCAAGCAAGGTGGGCTATATGCCTGTCAATTGCTCTAGCCCCATTTCTTCTTGGCAACTCTCTTTACTAGTATATGGTGGCCCATGTTTTACCCATGTTGCATACACTAATGGTTACCATCACAATATCAGCTTCTCAAATCTAATCTTTTGCTAACACAACTAGGTATAGAAAAAGTCCCAGCAAATTAGTTCAAAATAAAATAACTTGCATTGTGAAATTGGAGAAAAATTTCAGACCTCAAAATTTTGAGTAGATTGAAAACATATAACTGTGTATATATGGTAAAGATAAATTTTACTGAGATGCAAATCCTTATCAAGTTGTAACCATGGGTAAAATATTCAACATCCTAACATATACAAATAAGGTCACATGAAATACCATAAAAATATGTCCACTTTTTAATAATCGTTCAGATGGTTTCTTTTTAACCTGTAGGTTAAGATGTGAAATTCTTATTAACTTTGCAAGCAAAAGCAAAGCGTGAAAACTGATGAACATATTGCACACAAAGAAAAGGTAAATACACAAAGGTTTCAGATTTTAAGAACCCTGTGGGGATGGTGAACATAAATATTGAACAATAAATGCAGGAGTAAGCTCGAGAGAACTAAAGGTAAAGTAGGTGAGTGCTGAAACTGGTATCCAAGGAAAGAGGGTAGAGTAGGGGTTCAAACACATGCATCGTGACATGATTAGACATCTTTGTGAAAGAGAAAAACACAAATAAAAACAACTTTTTATGCATGGATGTATCTTTCATAAACAGACCTTTATATGTGGAGAAGTTCATGCACTTATATATTTGTAAACGCAAGTATGGAAACAGCAAGGTCCTCATATTTTCTCAGACATTCTAATTCAATTGATCTTAGGTAACAGTTATAACTTCAGAAGTGCAGCTCAAATACAGGGTTAGAATCTTGTACGAGGGCATATTGATAAGTTTTGCCTCCAAGTCCATAACTTTGGAAATAATGAAGACAAACAAATGATACTTACAATTCAAATGAAAGGTCATTTTTATTTTAGTACAAGATGACATATCATTTTTTAACATATATCACCGTCCCGTTCGATACAGAGCCGCCACCGACGGATTCTGATCCTGTTGGATGCCGTCAGCGAAGAAGTCAGCGCAGTCTTGTCTCTGCACCAAGAAAGAACAGCATTTTCACATCTTCGTTCTGTCTCTGTAATCTGCTGCCCTTTTGAGTGTAATCCTTGAGTTTTGGAAAAAGGAAGAAATCGTTCGGAGCAAGATCTGGGCTATAAGGCGGGTGCGGCAATGTCCGGGAGATCCTAAAAACAATCTAAAGCCGTGCGAGTTTCCAAACTTGTGTGAGGGCGAGCGTTGTCGTGATGGATGATGGAAACTTTCTCACTCCTTACCCGTCGCAACCTCGCTTTCAGTTTCTCCAGTGTGTTCACACATATTTTGTAGAATTCACGGTGTTGCCTTGTTCCACAAATTCTGTGTGAACCACACCCCTCACTGTCCCAAAAGATCGTGAGAAGCACCATCATCCATCCGACAACAACGTCTCGCCCTCACACAAGTTTGGAAACTCGCACTGCTTT
>JAWDGP010001243.1:0-25000 GCA_033675545.1 Elysia crispata | reverse complement strand
TAGAAAGAAGAGGGGAAAGGAAGAAAGAAACTAAGTAATGAGTGAAAGGGGAAAAAACCGTGGTTTACACTTTAGAAAAGATCAAACAGCCGAAAGACCCAGCTCACACGTATTAATGACCAATAGCCAGCTGATGCCAGAGTTAGCTCGGCCAATACCTACTGACTCACAGAGAGACCATGTTGACCAACTAATCAACCCGACCGGACAGGTACAGTCCACAGGTGTGACCACGCATGCCGCCCTAAGTGGTTCTCAAGAGAGTACCGTGTACCAGGCCACATTCACAGCCAGTGGTTCTCAATATATTTTAGCTTAAGCATTCCGCGTCCGACATCAGCGGTTCTCAAGTTTTACTACTTGCGAGGGTCACAAGTAGAGATAATGAACTCTAAGTTCTAAATTTTTTACAGATAAGTTCTTCATACAGCGGTTAAAAACTGTAATTCAAAAGGAGATTACTTTGTACGCCTGGAATCGTAAGGGCTTAAGACTTTCCTTTTCAACGTGTCTTTACTTGACCACTAAGCTCGCTTACTTCATAAGGCGTAGATCTACAACTACTGCAATTGGAGAAGTTTGGTCTCATTGTCCAGGTATTCCAAAATTCTGAGAAGCTTTAGCTGGATCCCATTCATTTATTCCGTATTCCTAACGTAAAACAGAATTACTCGACAACAAGGAGTGGGAGATCTTTTCGGTTTGCAGAATCTCCATCAAGAAACGTTCTCTCAGTCTCGCCAGCACACCATAAAGAGAGACCCCAAAACTCACGCTTTCCTCTCTATCCAAACTTATCCAGAAACATCACTGTCATCCCACCGATCCTATAATCAATTAATATCAAATCCTGGCCTAGAATGCCCCTCTATGAGCTGCGAATGGTGTTCTTATAACTTTAAAAATATGGTAAACCCGATCTGGCGATGAAAACAATGTTAGCTCAGATCGTAAACTATTGCAGGCGACATTACTTTAAATCCTTTCTCAATTTCTGATGAATTGTTGTCTGGAGTGCTCTTGTATGAGTTAACAAGGATGAACTTATAAAAGCTCATAGTTGTTACGTTCTATCGATTCAAATAATGCAAGACAGATCATGAATGGCTGCTACCAGTGTGGTAGATTATAAATCATGCGTTCCGTACATTCCTCGAACATTTTGAGAACCCCTGACAGAACTAAACAATAGAACAATAGAGTCTCACTGGCCTTTGTTTACATCATTATTTACCTGGCCATGGATCAGTTCACATGGTTTACGGTGACGTCGTGGATGTGCATATATCAATAGTAGTATTAGTGTGAGTGATAATCAAGGGCAAGCAACTGGGATAACTTCAACAGCAGTTTTAGATCTACTTTAGCGATTAAAATAAAACTGTTGACTTAAACACCAATCTACAGCAGTTTAGACACGTAAGTTTCATAGGCGAAGCATCGATTATTTATAACTCAGAGCTGAATTGTTCTCCTTTTTTTCCTTTTTTCCAATTTTCCAAAACGCAATGTATTTTGATAAACAAGTCTGTTTGAAACTGTAGCATCTGAACTTAGATTCAAATGATTTGACCTAATGATCTTCACTTATTTCTGCGGAGCTTTGCTTTTATAAAAAAAAATTATCGCATAAGAGGCAAAATAATAAAATATTTCATGAATGAACTACGGATTGAATCATCCAATCATTGTGTACGATGGTTTGTAACTCTACATCTTTACTCAAGATTTTACAACAAAAGGGTTCTATGATGAAGGAATTTAGTTTTATTTTCTTGCTTTTGTTTCTCTATTTCTTTTCTTTATTTACATGTTCAATTTTCCCCTACTGAACTGATTCGTCATCGTCACAAACAAAGCTCTCTCCTTCATCTAGATTTTAAGATCAAATGGTTCACTGCAATACACCACTCGAAACCTTTAAACGAGTTTTTCTTTTTTTCCTTTCTCTCCATCCCTCCATCCCAATTCTTGCTTCCACGACAACAACTTCCGGTTTCTTTGACTAAAGCTCCGCCCCCAGCGCCTTATCAATGTCACGTGGTCGAGAAAGAGGCGGAGCGAGGGCTATCACGTGACCTTGTTGTCGTCTGCTCGTCAGACTTCGTGAATCCCGCCTTTTTCAAGTTCGTGCTGCAGGCGGCGCAAACATCTTCAGCGGGAAAACCCGGAAACAAGAACGGTAACTCATCTTCTGTGGTGATTTTTTTTCTTCTCCCTTCTTTTATTTTGTGTTTTATGATAAAAGAGGAGGCTATAAATATGTTTAACCACTTTTGGCTGTTACTGGATGGCATGTAAACCTGAGCATCAAAGGCCAGAAGTTGTCCGGTAGCTTCACCCCTTTTTACGTTAAAAAAAATTTTTTTTAATTGGGTTGCCATTTTTTGTCTGCTCTCTTCTTTTATGGGTATTGAGAAACTGTAATCCTTTTTGACCTTTTATATTTCGTTTTGTTTCGGTTTCGTTTTTTTCTTTTTTTTTGTTTTTTGTTTTTTTTTTGTTTTTTTTTTTATAACCTAAGGTGATCTCGAAATGTGCCAGGTAGCAACTAGTTTTAACATGGGCGACCGAAAATGATTTTATTAATTATAAAGGGTCATTTTGACAAAATCACACGATTGTAGCAAACAGATACTAATTTAAAAAAAATAAAATCCTAGCTTTGACATTTACATTTTTTTTAAATAGCATTTATCTTTTGTATATGAACGGAAAAATAAAGTTTAAAATGAAGCATTGAAACAGGCATGCGCTCTCTCACTCTCTCTCTCTCTCTCTGTCTCTCTCTTTCTCTCTGGCTCTCTCTTTTTCTCTCTCTGTCTCTTTCTCTCTCTCTCCTTCTATCTCTCTGTCTATGTCTGTCTGTCTGTCTGTCTGTCTCTCTCTCTCTCTCTCTTTCTCTCTGTCTTCCTCTCTTTTTCTCTCTCTGTCTCTCTCCCTCTCTCTCCCTCTATCTCTCTGTCTCTGTCTGTCTGTCTGTCTGTCTATCTGTCTGTCTGACTGTCTGTCTGACTGTCTGTCTGTCTGTCTGTCTGTCTCTCTCTCTGTCTCTGTCTCTGTCTCTGTCTCTGTCTCTCTCTGTCTGTCTCTCTCTCTCTCTCTCTCTCTCTCTTTCTCTTTCTTTCTTACTACGTTTCCACCGCCAGTTATCTTTTCCATTCCATTAAAAATTACAATTTGTTCTGCTTGACCCAACCAGGGGGCGCCACTTCACCAACACCAGTTCTGATCCTAGCAGAAGGAAACCAACCAAGATTCCATCTCAATCCACGGACACTTCCGCCAAACATCATGGCATCACTATCAACTGCGGCTGCTCAAGATGGCGTCACTTCCCATGGCGCCAGCCCCATTTCCTTTTCCGGTGAAGACCAATATGGCGGCAAGTCACAGCCAGAAGTCTATGCCCGCCTGGCCGTGTGTATCGTACACAATGTGTTATCGTCTGCCCAGACCTGCTCACCAGCGATCAGTGTGAACGTCGGTATGACTTGTGCGATGGGAAGACACTGAACTGGTTTAAACTGAGGGAAAAACCTATCTGCTTTTTTCTTTGCCTGTCTGGTTGCCATAAGACTCTCTCTCTCTCTCTCTCTCTCTCTCTCTCTCTCTCTCTCTCTCTCTCTCTCTCTCTCTGTCTCTCTCTCTCTCTCTCTCTCTCTCTGTCTCTCTCTCTGTCTCTGTCTCTCTCTCTGTCTCTCTCTCTGTCTCTCTCTGTCTCTCTCTGTCTCTCTCTCTGTCTCTCTCTCTCTGTCTCTCTCTCTGTCTCTCTCTCTCTGTCTCTCTCTCTCTCTCTCTCTCTCTCTCTCTGTCTCTGTCTCTCTCTCTCTCTCTCTCTGTCTGTCTCTGTCTCTCTCTCCTTCTCTCTCCCACTCTGTTTGTTTGTTTGTCTGTCTGTCTATCTGTCTGTATGTATGTATGTCTGTCAGTCTGTTTGTGTGTGTGTAACTCTCTCTCTTTCCGCCACTATGTCTCTCTCTCTCTCTCTCTCTCTCTATATATATATATATATATATATATATATATATATATATATATATATATATATATATATACGTTTTCCCCTTTGATACGATACAATTAATACTTTCCAGAATTCTATACATCCTCAGGACTAAAACAATTATTAATTTAAACATATTATATTCGTGATACAAAACCAACAAACATTTTTTATCAGAAGAACATTTTACTTGGCACTTATCTGAAATAGATTCAGTGAAACTAACATAATTCTGAATTCAACACTGCTTTTATACAATTTTTTCCCTCTTGCAGCATCTTTATTAGACAAATCACCACAAAGCTTTGGTGTAAATCGAAACAACGACGACAACGACGATAACAGTCAACAGCCTGATGTGGTTGTTCTGGCGCTGATAGTGCTGGCTGCTGTTGCTGCTGTCACAGCTGCTGTCGTAGTCTCGCTGCTGTTGTGGAAGAGGAGACGAGGAGGATGTCGGTCAGGGGGCGATGAAGATGAGGGTGGTAAGTGCGACGGTTTTTTTTTTGGGGGGGTCAAAGTTCAGTGCTTTTAATTCTAAGATTTTCAAATCTCCTAAGCCTTTATCGGTGTCATAAACGGAGAAAAGTCTATAATTTGTGTAATTCATAAATCCCTAAACCTATGCGATATTATATATGTAAAGTTAAACACTCAATATAAGCAACTTTTGAGATAACGAAAAGACCACTTCGCTTAGTCTTAAGCTGTTAAAGTAACTCTATTTTGTTCCTTCGATAAATCAACTCATTGTAAAGTAACAAAAAACAAAATAAAACAAAAAAAAAAAAAAAAAAAAAAAAAGAAACAAGAACAACAAAAAACAAATTCTTGTTATTGAAACTGCAGCTTCATAATATTGACGTTTTCAAGAACCTTAATTTCTTAAGCGGATATAAGGAGGAGATAAGACGCTCTAACTTTCTTCTCTCCCTTGGACTACTCTGTTTCCTTTGATCATAAACTTCAAAGCGCCAAGTTAAAAGTTCTACAAGACATAAAACACAAATTGTGCTATTTGTCATCTTCCACAGCCGCCATGACTCCAGCCGAGCCTCCGTCAGGCACACTCTCAGGGGAGGTCAACCCGGCCGGACCCTCTGTTGACGTCACTGCGGACTGCGATGGTCAAGGCTCCGTGGACAGACTCTCCGATGGACTGGACATTTTGCGCAAACTCTATGTTTCACAAAGAGAAACAAAAACATCTGACGATTTTGGCGCTTACATCGAAATGACTTTTAGGAAAGTGCAAAAGGAGCTGGGCGGATGTCCGGTTCCTCGCGAGTTGGGATCTCCAGTCGAGCGTGCCTCAGAGCAGAAAGATGGCAAGGTCAGAGCTGGTGGCCACAACACACATGCTGTGTCTGTGGGCGATGAAACCAGGTCCGCCGCAAAGAAGACAAGTGTCCCACCAAATCCTCTCATTTGTCTCGAAAAAGGCAGCAGAACAATAAAGGAGCAAGCTAGTAGGCCAGGCACTATTCATCACAGTTACGAAAATGTGTCTTCCATCACACAAAGTTCGAACCGTCCACCAAAGCGACGTCCATCTTGCGAGTTTCGCACAAGTATCAAGTATGAGACCGCACCGAAACTGGATATTTCTACGGAGACACCCACAAGTATAAAGAATGAGGTGGCCCCAAATCTTGATATTTCCACGGAGAGATCCAGACTTCTTCAGAATTCTATGAACCCGAATATCAAGGACAGAATGCCACCTGAAGCAGTTTCTAGATACTCAACAGAAACGCCTTGCTCCTCCAAAATTGAAAAGAAAAATTTCCTCAAGACACGACAGAGAATGTCTCTAGCATCAAGCGATTTCATTGGCACCTCAGAAGGGAAGCCTTGCCTAGATTCGACTTTATCCAGATCTAAAGATCAAAGATCGCTGAGTGCTTCCACTGTGGACGACGAGGATTGGTTGAAAAAGTGGGTGTGGCTCGAGAAGTCCCCAGATGTGACGTGTGCGGACCAACAAGCACTATTGGAGAAATCACCCTCTCTGATTCCATGTATTGACGATGATCAACCTTCAAACTCAAGCATTGACCTTCTGAGGTCACCAATCAAAGTACCCATCATTCACCAGAGAGACGCAGAGGACAAATGTGGTTTGCTTTCCCAGCAGAACCAAATGTCTCACTTTAAACCAATTCAAAACCAAGAAGTCAGCGAAGGAAATCTTCAGGAAAAACATGAGCAGGTAGTCGCAAAGAACGGGCCTTTATCAAAGGGAGACTATTACAAATTTCCCAACTCTAAGCCACGAGTTACTAGAGACTTGAGAGGAGCAGACGAGGAACAGAATGTTCCAGCCGAGGGGAGGAATGAGCACTTCACTCGGAGAGTTCCATTGTATGGGAGGGACGGGCGCTTTGCTCATTCTGATACTCATTATTTTCCAAGCATTTCACACCCAGCCAATCCAGAAAGAACGGAATTTTCGGAAACTGGCGCAAAACAAACAAAAAAACTTAATGCATTTTCTACTAGTCGAATTGCAAATGAAGGAAAAAGCGGAGCTTTTGAAAGAAAAGGAGAGAGTAAAAACTTGAATGTTGGAGACTCTTGTAACAGACAAGTCTCAACGCATCACGCACAACAACGCCATACACGCATGCGCGACGTTAACGTCTGCCCGAAACACTTCCGGAACCCTCGGCTTGGCCTCTCGAGCAGCCTCACCTCGCTGCGGTGTCTTCCTCATCAAGCCGAGACACCGAATTCCGGTTCCGCCATATTCGCTGCCTCTTCCGGTGACCTCCGACTCGAGAGAGTTCCACGGCTGATGACGTCGGATGGGAATCCCCGGTGCATGTGCTGTCGATAGTTCCGCCTGACCTAGATGTCCCGCCAAAACTGAGGAAGAAAACCAAATCCCAGAGCGAGTTCACGAAGTTGCTGACTACAAGAAACAGACCAGACCCTAGACACCATGACTACGATTTCCCTAAGCGTCTGACGAAAGACAGATCAAATCCACGAGAAATCGAAAATCTGCGAGAGGAAAATGACAGGCGAAGAGAAGATGTCAAACAGACTAACAACTTCCACCCACATCTTGCATATAAAAGAACAAAATTGAGGGAAACTAGACAAAAGTATCAGATCAAGTCTGAAAATTTTCCAAAACCGCAGTCGGCAATAACATCACAGGAGGCTGATGGGAAACTAAATTCTAGATCTGCACCTGAGAGTGTTTCTGGTCAAAACGAAACGAAAAATGAAAACCCAGCAGAGCGTGCGCAGTCAGGTTCCAGAGTTGAAAAAATCACTACGCACTCTGAACCCGGTGAATTGACAAGAGATTTGTCACGGGACCTGGAAATACCTGTTAAAACATATGCTAAGGTCGAGAGCCTCTCACCCACTCTACCTCCAACCTCCACTACAAAATCTCCTGATGGTGTTCACACAGATAAGTCTGAGTGTAGGACACCTGGAAATAACACTTTAACGGCTATCAGTGAGGGACCTGATCAAGACACTTCACCGACACTTAGAAATAGACCCGATAAAAATACTTCATCTGATATCAGACACAGACCCGATACAGACACTTCACCGACTTTAAGAGATAGACCCGATACGGACACTTCACCGACTTTAAGAGATAGATCAGATAAAGACGCTCCACTGACTTTCAGAGATAGACACGATAAAGAAACTCCACCGACTTTCAGAGATAGACTCGATAAAGAAACTCCACCGACTTTCAGAGATAGACACGATAAAGACAATTCGCTGGGTAACAAAAATGGACCCGATAAAGAAACTCCACCGACTTTCAGAGATAGACCCGATACGACTTTAGGAGATAGACCCGATAAAGAAACTCCACCTACTTTCAGAGATAGGCCCGATAAAAACACTCCACCGACTTTTAGAGAAAGACCCGATAAAGACACTCCACCGACTTTTAGAGATAGACCCGATAAAGAAACTCCAACGACTTTCAGAGATAGACTCGATAAAGAAAGTCCACCGACTTTCACAGATAGACCCGTTAAAAATAATCCACCGACTTTCAGAGATAGACCCGATAAAGAAATTCCACCGACTTTCAGAGATAGACCCGATAAAGAAACTCCACCAAGTTTTAGAGGAAGACCCGATAAAGAAACTCCACCAATTTTTAGAGGAAGACCCGATAAAGAAAGTCCACCGACTTTCAGAGATAGACCCGATAAAGAAACTCCATCGACTTTTAGAGATATATCCGATAAAGAAAGTCCACCGACTTTCAGAGATACACCCGATAAAGAAACTCCACCGACTTTCAGAGGAAGACCCGATAAAGAAACTCCACCGACTTTCAGAGATAGGCCCGATAAAAACACTCCACCGACTTTTAGAAAAAGACTCGATAAAGACACTGCACCGACTTTTAGAGAAAGACCCGATAAAGACACTCCACCGACTTTTAGAGATAGACCAGATAAAGACGCTTCACTTGGTATCAGAGATAGACCTGATAAAAACACTCCACCGACTTTTAGAAAAAGACCCGATAAAGAAACTCCAACGACTTTCAGAGATAGACCCGATAAAGAAACTCCACCGACTTTTAGAGATAGACACGATAAAGAAACTCCACCGACTTTCAGAGAGAGACCCGATAAAGAAACTCCACCGACTTTTAGAGATAGACACGATAAAGAAACTCCACCGACTTTCAGAGAGAGACCCGATAAAGAAACTCCACCGACTTTCAGAGATAGACCCGATAAAGAAACTCCACCGACTTTCAGAGATAGACCCGATAAAGAAACTCCACCAATTTTAAGAGGAAGACCCGATCAAGAAAGTCCACCGACTTTCAGATATAGACCCAATAAAGAAACTCCACCGACTTTTAGAGATATATCCGATAAGGAAACTCCACCGACTTTCAGAGATAGACCCGATAAAGAAACTCCACCGACTTTCAGAGGAAGACCCGATAAAGAAACTCCACCGACTTTCAGAGATAGACCCGATAAAGAAAATCCACCGACTTTCAGAGATAGACCCGATAAAGAAACTCCACCGACTTTCAGAGATAGACCCGATAAAGAAACTCCACCGACTTTCAGAGGAAGACCCGATAAAGAAACTCCACCGACTTTCAGAGATAGGCCCGATAAAGAAACTCTATCGACTTTCAGAGATAGACCCGATAAAGAAACTCCACCGACTTTCAGAGGAAGACCCGATAAAGAAACTCCACCGACTTTCAGAGATAGACCCGATAAAGACACTCCACCGACTTTTAGAGACACACCCGATAAAGACACGTCACCTGGTAACAGAGATAGACCTGATAAAGACACTCCACCGACTTTAAGAGACACACCCGATAAAGACACTCCACCGACTTTTAGAGAAAGACCCGATACTTCACCTACTTTTAGAGATAGAACAGATAAAGTGGCTTCACTTGGTATCAGAGATAGACCCGATAAAGAAACTCCACCGACTTTCAGAGATAGACCCGATAAAGAAAATCCACCGACTTTCAGAGATAGACCCGATAAAGAAACTCCACCGACTTTCAGAGATAGACCCGATAAAGAAAATCCACCGACTTTCAGAGATAGACCCGATAAAGACACTCCACCGACTTTTAGAGATAGACCCGATAAAGACACTCCACCGACTTTTAGAGATAGACACGATAAAGACACTCCACCGACTTTTAGAGATAGACCAGATAAAGACACTCCACCGACTTTTAGAGAAAGACCCGATAAAGACACTCCACCGACTTTTAGAGAAAGACTCGATAAAGAAACTCCACCGACTTTTAAAGATAGACCTGATAAAGACACTTCACCTGGTATCAGAGATAGACCTGATAAAGACACTTCACCTGGTATCAGAGATAGACCAGATAAAGACACTTCACCTGGTATCAGAGATAGACCAGATAAAGACACTTCACCTGGTATCAGAGATAGACCTGATAAAGACACTTCACCTGGTATCAGAGATAGACCTGATAAAGACACTTCACCTGGTATCAGAGATAGACCTGATAAAGACACTTCACCTGGTATCAGAGATAGACCTGATAAAGACACTTCACCTGGTAGCAGAGATAGACCTGATAAAGACACTTCACCTGGTATCAGAGATAGACCAGATAAAGACACTTCACCTGGTATCAGAGATAGACCAGATAAAGACACTTCACCTGGTATCAGAGATAGACCAGATAAAGACACTCCACCTGGTATCAGAGATAGACCAGATAAAGACACTTCACCTGGTATCAGAGATAGACCAGATAAAGACACTTCACCTGGTATCAGAGATAGACCAGATAAAGACACTTCACCTGGTATCAGAGATAGACCAGATAAAGACACTTCACCTGGTATCAGAGATAGACCAGATAAAGACACTCCAACTACTTTCAGAGATAGACCTGATAAAGACACTCCACCTGGTATCAGAGATAGACCAGATAAAGACACTTCACCTAGTATCAGAGATAGACCAGATAAAGACATTTCATCTGGTATCAGAGATAGACCAGATAAAGACACTCCAACTACTTTCAGAGATAGACCTGATAAAGACACTTCACCTGGTATCAGAGATAGACCAGATAAAGACACTTCACCTGGTATCAGAGATAGACCAGATAAAGACACTTCACCTGGTATCAGAGATAGACCTGATAAAGACACTCCAACTACTTTCAGAGATAGAACTGATAAAGACACTCCGCCGACTTTCAGAGATAGACCCGATAAAGAAACTCCACCGACTTTTAGAGATAGACCTGATAAAGACACTTCACCTGGTATCAGAGATAGACCTGATAAAGACACTCCAACTACTTTCAGAGATAGACCTGATAAAGACACTCCAACTACTTTCAGAGATAGACCTGATAAAGACACTTCACCTGGTATCAGAGATAGACCAGATAAAGACACTTCACCTGGTATCAGAGATAGACCAGATAAAGACACTCCAACTACTTTCAGAGATAGACCAGATAAAGACACTTCACCTGGTATCAGAGATAGACCAGATAAAGACACTTCACCTGGTATCAGAGATAGACCAGATAAAGACACTTCACCTGGTATCAGAGATAGACCAGATAAAGACACTTCACCTGGTATCAGAGATAGACCAGATAAAGACACTTCACCTGGTATCAGAGATAGACCAGATAAAGAAACTCCACCGACTTTTAAAGATAGACCTGATAAAGACACTTCACCTGGTATCAGAGATAGACCAGATAAAGACACTTCACCTGGTACCAGAGATAGACCAGATAAAGACACTTCACCTGGTATCAGAGATAGACCAGATAAAGACACTTCACCTGGTATCAGAGATAGACCAGATAAAGACACTTCACCTGGTATCAGAGATAGACCTGATAAAGACACTTCACCTGGTATCAGAGATAGACCAGATAAAGACACTTCACCTGGTATCAGAGATAGACCAGATAAAGACACTCCAACTACTTTCAGAGATAGACCAGATAAAGACACTTCACCTGCTATCAGAGATAGACCAGATAAAGACACTTCACCTGGTATCAGAGATAGACCTGATAAAGACACTTCACCTGGTATCAGAGATAGACCTGATAAAGACACTCCAACTACTTTCAGAGATAGACCAGATAAAGACACTTCACCTGGTATCAGAGATAGACCTGATAAAGACACTTCACCTGGTATCAGAGATAGACCAGATAAAGACACTTCACCTGGTATCAGAGATAGACCAGATAAAGACACTTCATCTAGTATCAGAGATAGACCAGATAAAGACACTTCATCTCGTATCAGAGATAGACCAGATAAAGACACTCCAACTACTTTCAGAGATAGACCTGATAAAGACACTCCACCTGGTATCAGAGATAGACCAGATAAAGACACTCCACCTGGTATCAGAGATAGACCAGATAAAGACACTTCACCTGGTATCAGAGATAGATCAGATAAAGACACTCCAACTACTTTCAGAGATAGAACTGATAAAGACACTCCGCCGACTTTCAGAGATAGACCTGATAAAGACACTCCAACTACTTTCAGAGATAGACCTGAGAAAGACACTTCACCTGGTATCAGAGATAGACCAGATAAAGACACTCCAACTACTTTCAGAGATAGAACTGATAAAGACACTTTACCTGGTATCAGAGATAGACCAGATAAAGACACTCCAACTACTTTCAGAGATAGACCAGATAAAGACACTCCAACTACTTTCAGAGATAGACCTGATAAAGACACTCCACCTACTTTCAGAGATAGACCTGATAAAGACACTCCGCCGACTTTCAGAGATAGACCTGATAAAGACACTTCACCTGGTATCAGAGATAGACCAGATAAAGACACTTCACTGACTTTCAGAGATAGACCAGATAAAGACACTTCACCTGGTATCAGAGATAGACCAGATAAAGACACTTCACTGACTTTCAGAGATACACCCGTTAAAAACACGTTACCTGGTATCAAAGAAAGACGCGACAAAGACACTTCTCCGAGTATCAGAGACAGCACTACCACAGATATTCAAGGTAAAGGATCAGTCCCAAGAGAGACTGAAGAAAACAGAAGTAATAGACATTCTGGTTCGATGCCCAGATCTAGAGAAGAGAAAAGGAAAAATTCTGCAAATGACAGATTCAGGCCTCTTTTAACTTCGAAAGAAAAAGATCCAGATCTATTCTCTACAAACCCACCAATATCAGTCAAAGAACACACGGCAAACGATAGAGATAATGGCAGAGAGCCTAAAATATCAGCGAAAAAGGCCCAAAGGATGGAAGGTGCTCCAAGAAGAAAGACCTTAAACGAACCAGGGTCAGTTTTTGATAGTTTACCCGAGAATTCAAGGAAAGTTGAAGCAGAGCTTCACAGAGAAGCCCAAAGAGGTGGGAGAAATGAGAGGAATCGACGGCAAGATGGGAATCGAATCCAACGGATCCCTTACTCGGTTCGCCCTGAATCATCTCAGCGCTCACGATTATCAGACCGATTACCGAGTAACAGCGAGTCGATTACTCTTGATCAGAGTTACTCTGAACCGACTTCCGAACCGAATTCTTTTTCGCGGCCAGACGAGAGTGGTGAGTATGACGAGCATTTGTCAGGTTTAGAATTATCGTCTGCTTCAAGTGTTGTCAAAGAGGCGATGGATACTGCTTCAAACATTTACTCTGAATCGCCACTTTTAGTCGATTCAGATCAAGGTTCAGGAGCTGATTACCCGAGTACAGATTCGGATATAAATTCTCCACGACGGATCCGGTTTGACAACTCTCATCCTCGATCCTTTAGATCCATACCCAGAAATACAACAGGCAGGCACACCCTGCCATTGTTCCGGGAACCGAGTGTCGGTTCTAGCCGGAACCGTAACAGAAAGTTCGACATGTTTAGTCGATACTGGAGGAAAGGGGAGCTACTCCGACCGAGAGTAGCGGGCGACTTCTGCGTGGGTTCTGACCCCTACATTCATCTCTCACCGCAGAGATCTCGATACTCGTCAAACCTAGAGCTAACATCATTCACTTCCGGTTCAAGCAAAGGCGTTATTTCCGGTCTGTCAAGAGACGGCTCCAAGACAGAACCACCCGTCCCCTCGAGAAGGCGCAGAGCTGAAAGCTGTTCCGGCGATACTTCCTCAACGCCCCAAAAGCCGAGTATCGACCAAACCAGAGGTCCGAGTCGATTTGAAAGGCGCCGCCCTCCCCAAACCGGAAGTCTTAACACCCATTCCTCATTACCTCCCCCTGACGCTGGCAGACTCAGCCCTGAAAGCTCGAGGAGACAGCTGCAAACACCGCGCAAAAATCGCTCTGTCGTATCTGACGTTTGAGAGTGGCCAAGCGAATTTTGCCTGTTGCAATTATGGTTATGTTAGAGTTGATACTAACTGTGGTGAATAAATTCGCAATTGTTCAAAGTTTTAAATTCCAGTATCATGTAATGGAGGTTAGACATAAATATAATTCTTATTTTATGCCTTTCGAGGAATTTTTGTCGAAAAAGAATTCACATAGAACCAATTTGAGACATTTTAAAGCATTATTTTGTTGTATGAAATTTATGGAAGGCTAGAAATTTGTCGGCCGTGTAACTACCAATGTGATCCATTATATGAATAGTACTTTTTTATTTTTATAAATAAGATGGTGATATAGAATCGTGAAAGCAAAAACAATATATTTTGTTACCAATATTTGTGTACCATTTAATTTCACCTTTATACATAATGTTTTAAAAAAAAAGCTGATTTTGTTGAAGAAATATTATTTCCTACATTTCTACACTGTATTCATATTTACGAAAAGAAAATGTATTTCTGCTACTAAGCCCACAAATAAGATGTTGTGCTTTGAGAGTGGGACATGGCAGATTGCGGTCAGTTGGAAGGGAGAGAGAGAGAGAGAGAGAGAGAGAGAGAGAGAGAGAGAGAGAGAGAGAGAGAGAGAGAGAGAGAGAGAGAGAGAAAAGATTCATTTTATCAGCATTAACTTTCTTTTCTTACTTTAAAGAAATATTTTCGCTTGCTACGAAAATCCACTTTGTTTGGTAATCATACTTAATAATAGATTTTATCATAAAGTGATCGCAAAAAAAATATGTTATGAATTTTGTTCAAATTTTGTTTCATTGCTCCTTGTTATTAATAATGTAAGTTTACTTCAAGAATCTTGTCCCAATCGACGCATCAAGAGCCAGTAAATTTCTAATCCAAAGAGAAAAAGTTCCACCATTGCATATTGATAGGCATTGCAGTTTTGAACTGGCCTGTCGCGCCACCCAGGGAATCTCAAAGCAAGCTAGTAATAATAATAATAATAATAATAATAATAATAATAATAATAATAACGATGATGATGGTTATGATGATGATAATGATGATGATGATATGATGATGATGATGATAATGATGATGATGATGATGATGATGAGGATAATAATAATAATAATAATAATAATAATAATAATAATAATAATAATAATAATAATAATAATAATAATACAAATAACAACAACGCATCAACAACAATATCAACAAAACCCTACTACTATTACTACTATTACTACTACTACTACTACTGCTGCTGCCAGTACTACCTCTACTTCTACTAGGCCTACAACTACTAATGCTACTATAACTACTACTACTACTACTACTACTACTACTACTACTACTACTACTACTACTACTACTGCTACTACTGCTGCTGCTGCCGCAGCTGCAGCAGCTGCTACTACTACTACCACTACTGCTGCTGCTGCTACCACTACTACTACAGCTGCTGCCACTATGATTCTGCTTCTGCTAGGCTTACTACTACTGCTGCTGCTGCTGCTGCTGCTGCTGCTGCTGCTGCTGCTGCTGCTGCTGCTGCTGCTGCTGCTGCTGCTGCTGCTGCTGCTGCTGCTGCTGCTGCTGCTGCTGCTGCTGCTGCTGCTGCTGCTGCTGCTGCTGCTGCTGCTGCTGCTGCTGCTGCTGCTGCAGCAGCAGCAGCTGCTGCTGCTGCTGCTGCTGCTGCTGCTGCTGCTGCTGCTGCTACTACTGCTGCTGCTGCTGCTGCTGCTGCTGCTGCTACTACTACAACTGCTACTATTATGAATTCTACTTCTGCTAGGTTTGCTACTACTACTGCTGCTGCTGCTGCTACTACTACTACTATTACTACTACTACTACTTCCACTACTGCTGCTGCTTCTACCACTACTACTACAACTGCTACTACTATGAATTCTACTTCTGCTAGGCTTACTACTACTACTACTACTACTACTACTACTACTACTACTACTACTACTACTACTACTACTACTACTACTACTACTACTACTACTACTACCACTACTACCACAACCATGTAATCCATGCGCCTCAGTTACAATTAAAAAAGAAAAAGAAAAAAAAAAACCAAAAACTCAAAAGTCTCATTTGATTGAAAAAAAAAAAGGAAAAAATTGAGCATAGAAGAGTATATTAAGGGCCATGTTACAGTTTTCTTTAAGTGATATAATAATGTTGACCCACATAAAGGGTGTGCAATATTATTATATATATTTTTTTAATTTGTATCGAATACTTCAGTCGGCGATAAAGAAATCTATCTATTTATGAACTGAAATCAAGTGGAATTCTCTCATTCAAACAGAAGAGATAGGGAGAAAAAAAAAGCAACGGAATAAAACCTATAATTTCACTGACAGTACGTTAGCATAAAACGCTGATTTAAATATTCAGGCTTTGGGTCTAGACTTGTAGATCAGCTGCAATATGCCTAACTGTTCATGACCTTTAGAACGTCTGCTATACTAAATGCCCCCAGCATGAGGCGGGCCTAGGGATTTCTTGTTTACATATTCTCACGCGAGAAACATCGCTCTAGAGAAAAGCCTTCTGATGCTTAGATCTAGAATCAAGTTTTCCCTTGCCTTCTGAATGTTCCGATAACTTAGCCCTCGCCTTCCCCTCGTCCCCTTCATACTGAGAGAGAGAGAGAGAGAGAGAGAGAGAGAGAGAGAGAGAGAGAGAGAGAGAGAGAGAGAGAGAGAGAGAGAGAGAGAGAGAGAGAGATGTACTCCTCGTTTTAATCAACTTAGTCGACTCGACATCCTCTCTGGATGATTCCCCAGTTCTACCTTCTGCTGAAGAAAGGGTAACCCCGCTCTGCGCATGCGTGATGGAACAAGGTGCCGCTAAAACTAGATCACCCATTCAGCGGAACACAGGAAGGCGAAAATCTCCAAGAAAAGAAAAAAAAAACAGAGAATAGAAGCAGACGTTAGGGCAAATGATGTGTAAAAGGTGTTACTATGTCGCTAGGAGCTGAAAACAAAAGGCGCCTTTGGATTATATTTTCTATACATACGGAATAATATTGGTGTGCATTCTTGGGACGGAGAGGTAAGTGGGAATTTCTTTTTGCGGCACCTCTTCGCACTGCATTTGAAAGCATTGTTGCCCTCATCTGACCCGTGAAAATAAAGTTTGAAGTAGTTGGCCTCAGCGAGGTCACCCGATGCTAGATCTAGATCAAGATTCTAGACATGACTTGGAGGATTTTCAAGATGTACACACTCTCTCTCTTTACTGAGAATAGAAAGTGACATGGCGTCTTGTAAACTTTTGAAAAGCTTATATTTACTTTTTTTTCCTCGTCTGAGTCACAAATTCTTTTGGGCTATCTAAGTCTAAAATTAAATATATATTTTTTTTCTTGTAATGTTCAAAGAATTTTACATCTACTATGTTTTTGTTTCATGAAGGGCATTCTTGCTTTCAAGCACTGTAGACTTGGTGCGATAATTTTCCTCTCGGGAACATAAGTGACATACCAATTGTAAAAAACCTTATTCAGAGCGAAAATAAAATAAAATAAGGGCTCATTAGAGAGATTCATAACGATGCAATGGAAGCAGTTTTATTGTCTAATGACTTCAAATTCCAATCGGTTTCAATTGAATTAAATTTGTAGATCCAGATACGAACTGAAATAGATCGATATCTTTGTATTGAAAACTTATCAAATCAAGATGATGCTTTGAGTTGCAGATTTTACGTTTCGGACAGTTAGTAAACTCAAACATTTAAAGTAGAGTCAATCAATGGAGAACGTTTGAAAACAGCCAACACATCAACTTGTCAACTTTGGTTTTTATCAAGTAAAATGCATGCATGGTTTCTGGATATTTCACATATACCCAAGGCATTGATAAATCATACAGAAGTTTAAGAAAAGATTGCTTTTATTTAGTCAAAAGTGCATCTCTTAGACTGAGCGGCTTTTATTTGGTCAAAAGTGCATCTCTTAGAGTGAGCGGCTTTTATTTGGTCAAAAGTGCATCTCTTAGAGTGAGCGGCTTTTATTTGGTCAAAAGTGCATCTCTTAGAGTGAGCAGCTTTTATTTGGTCAAAAGTGCATCTCTTAGAGTGAGCGGCAAATTAGAGGCGATATGTAGCTTAATGTCTTCTGCTCTAAACTATTTAGACTTGGTAATGACGCTGCATTTCTCTCAAATCCTTTCAGGCATAAATGTGTAGTCACGTTTGAATTCCCGGGTACATAACGTTTATTTTTAACCGTAATAATTAGGCCTTTTACCGTAAATGAATTTAATTTCCCCAAATAAGATTTTATGTTGAACATGTTTCAAAACATGGTGCGCACTTACAGGCGTGACCAGTGTAAATCTTTCTCGTCATAAGCTGCGTTTATTCTGGCCTGGATGTAAATCAAGAGCTGGTCTAGATTTAGTAAAAAAGATGTCTCTGTTTTATAAAGGAAATAGAAGATAATTGTTGTTTATTTTGCTCTCTTCTGAGAATGGTAGGAGACTCATATGAATAAAAAAAAAAGTAAAGAATAGTTTAGATCTTTGAGGGGTTGCTGAGGTGGTGAAGGAGGATTTTCTTCTAAAATGATAACAAACAAACAAATAAACAAACAAAAACTTTGAGAAGTGTTATTTGTAACCAACTTCAGTTTGAAATTAAACTATAGCTTTTGGACACAAGTTGTGCAGATATAGACCAACTTTTAGTAGGTTCATTTCATGAAATTTGTCGAATTTCTGCGACAGAGCTTATGTATTGTACGTCTGAATTTGAAGCCAGGGCTTGAACGAATTATATGTAAGCTTATTCACAATAGCAGAGTTCTGTGCCGTAACTTGCCAGTGATTTGTGGAAGTGTTAAGATCTCACGCTTACTTAAGTCGTTTTTTAAAGACGAAAATGTTTTATGTATGGCACTAAAGCCGTCGTTGCAAAGATGGAGGGTAGGGGAAGGGGTTGGAGAGAGAGAGAGAGAGAGAGAGAGAGAGAGAGAGAGAGAGAGAGAGAGAGAGAGAGAGGGGGGGGGGAGGGGGGTTGAATGAAAAAATAGGAAATGGGACATAACGCCTACAAATGTTTTCAAACTTGGAGACCTTGAGATCAGAATGTATAAATTTTCAGCACAGAAGTAGAAGTTCCAAAAGTCTTTCAACTCCCAGTCATAACAAACACGCGGCAAATCAGAAGTGTGTACAGTCCTGTGGTTTTTCTGGGTCGCATAGCACACATGTGTACATACATGTAGGCTACATCTCTACGGGTGGAACTCTTGGGATGCTTCACTACACACTCGCATACACACACACACACACCTACACACAGGGAGGGTGACTTCAGGTAAACCCGGGGTGTCCTTGTGTGCTCCTACAGACATGACTGCGATCTTCTAGTGACCTGGTTTTGGGGGATTTAAAAAAAAAAAAAAAAAAAAAAAAGAATTCCGAATGGCAACTTTTTCTCTCTCTCAGGAGAACGGGTTTTCCCGCTGTTAAAGTTATTCTTTATCTTAAATTTACACATGTGCGTTATTTGCGTCCTGTTTAAACTTAAGTCTGGGCTAATAATATCTTTGTCTGCCTCTGTTTTACGGGTGTCTGCTGGCCGCTCCTGTCTGTCAATGTTTAGATCTTTGTGTCTGACTGCCTGGATCTCTGCCTATCTCTGCCTGTCTGTATTTTGAATTTATTGACTGCCTTTGCGAATTTCTGCCTATCTGTCTTTTACTATTTGTATGTCTGACCGTCTGTACGTCTGTCTGTCTGTCTGTCTGTCTCTCTGTCTCTCTCTCTCTCTCTCTCTCTCTGTCTATCTGTCTGTCTGTCTGTCTGTCTGTCTCTCTCTCTCTCTCTCTCTCTCTCTCTCTCTCTCTCTCTCTCTCTCTCTCTCTCTCTCTCTCTCTTCACCAATCTTACTGTCTGTCTTTGTTAGCACTAAGTCTACATGTGTTGAATGTGTTGTATGTCTTTTTGCTTGGTCCTATCTGTCTGTCGTTATGTCTGTCTCTTCTCTAACACTGTCTGTCGAACTAACTGTCCTCCTAGCTGTCTGCCTCTGTCTCTGTAAGTCCGCGTGTTTCCTTATCTTTCTGTCTACCTATGCCTTTCTTTCTTTCTTTCGTTCTGTGTATTATTAGCACCCTGTCGAACTAACTGGCCTCCTAGCTGTCTGCCTCTGTCTCTGTAAGTCCGAGTGTTTCCTTATCGTTCTGTCTACCTATGCCTTTCTTTCTTTCTTTCTTTCTTTCCTTCTTTGTATTATTAGCACCCTGTCGAATTTCCCACGTGCCTGCTTTGGTCAGCCTGTTGCTCCCTCTATCACTTTGTGCCTGTATGTCTATGCATCTCTATGAGTATCTGTCTGTCTATCTGTCCGTCTGTCTTTCTCTCTTTCTCCATCTTGCGCCCATAAGACCTTTTAGAAAGTCCTGCATGGCAGGGCTTTAACTTTAAATGTGCTCAAAGATATAAAAACCAACGTGTTGTAAGAGACTATAGAAAAGGAAATAGCAAAATTATATAGATCAAGATGAAAAAGATTAAGATTGAAAGAGACTTAAAGACAAATCAACGTCTCAGTTTTATATTTGTTTTATGTCCAGTTTCACTAAAATTAGAGCTAGCGTCAACTTCCATCCCCTAACAACATCATCTATATGCCCTGTTAATTTTAGAACCAACGGTCAAGCAAAATGGGTCAAGTTCTCTTACATTTGTTGTATGTCCAACATAATGAGTATAAGGTGAATGAAAGTTTAAAAGCCATTTTCTCAACACTATGTCATATGGACGTGGAACAAATGATAAACTGGTGCGTCGCAATGTTGAATGTCTTTATATGGAGTGATAGAAAGTAAGGTAAATATAGATATATATGCAGGTGGACTGGTCGATGAATAGAAAGAAAGTTTGATAGAAACAACTAATAGAAAGATAGATACATATATTATATAGAGAAACAAAGAGGCCTACATTTAGATTTGTTTTAAAACTGCTAAAAAGACATATCGATGGAAAGATAGATAGATAGATGGATGGATGGTAGGGAGGAAAATGGATAGAAAGGAAGATAGACAGATAAATGTATTGATTAATCGCTACTGATAGATTGATATTTGTATCCTTGCTATTTTCTTAAAGTCAGTCTTAACTTGGAGTTAAACTGAGATATGTAGTACCTCGACATAGCAACGTGTAAAAGGGTAAATGTGAATTGTTAGAGAAATACAGCCTGTAGCATATTGAAAAATGGAAATTTGGTCTGTTTTTAAAATGTAGGCAGAGAGATCGATAGATATATACCTTCTCATTTAGATTGATAGTTATTGGTTGATTGTTATTTGAGTAAAAAAAAAATCCCCACAACCGATATAGATATACACAAACAGATAAATTAATAGTTCAAGAGACACAGTCTGTCCCAAATTAGAAGAGCACATTTTTTTGTTTTAACATAGTTATAGTTGTAGAGGTAGAAAGACAGATACTTTCACTCAAAGACCTATTTATAGATTGGCATTTTGTATTTTTGTTATTTTCTTCATCAGGCCCTAGCTTAATCTTTGAGTTAAAGTAATGTTCCCACAATTCCTCTAGAAATATTATCTTATCTCTATAACTAGACTGAGATATGTTGCACCCTGTGGTATATATCACGGTAAAAAGTTAGAAATATTGTGGATGCTCCGAGTCTAATGCTGTGGTAAATGTGGTTTTACAAAAGAGTTGGAAGAATGGTTAAAAAAAATTCCTACACATACAGATTTATTATTATTTATAGATTGACATTTTCTATTCTTGTTAGTTTTTTCAATCAGCCCACAGCTTAATTTTTAAACATCAATCCTGTCCCCGAAAGTTCCCTGGAATTTTTTTTTATCCCTATGGTCAAACATCAGGGGAGAAATTAGAGGAGGCGGAAGAATCTCTGAAATTTGCTGGATAAGACTAGTGTACCCAGGGCTAAGTTTTCTGATGCTAAACATATGGAGGCATCACAGAATCAGTTCTTTAGGATTAAAAATACGTGCAGTGGTTTTTGTTTTTTTGTTTGTTTTTAATTATTATTTTGGAACTTTGGTTTCGGTCAGAATAAAATGCGAGTTCAGAAGTAAAATTCAGATTAATTTATAAAAAAAACACCAAGAATACTAGAATCGACCACTGACCAAAATGAAGACGCAGGAAAACACAAGCTGTACAGTGACAAATGAAGATGTTAATTTTTTTATTCCTTGAAACAGAATATGATGCTGTTGGGTAAAAATCAAAACAAAACCGACTCCAGTAATATCCAGCATATTCAATTAAAAAAAAAATTAGAATCTTGCAATCCCCTAAAGTAAATAGCTGGAAAAGTTTCCCTGTATATTACAGTTTCATCTATGAGTGTTGGAGATCAGAAAGGGAGGGAAGTTCAGTCACAGAAGTTGACAGAAGCTATATCTTATTGTATAGAGAAGTTCTATCTTATATGAGGGAGTTTCGCATTTTTCTATGTGAAAGCTGTGTCTATATTTATATTCTTAATTATCTGAACTTTGGATCTTGTTAAAACTTTCTGTATACTTGATGTCAAAAGTAAAGATAAATTTATCCAAAAGAACGAAGGGAATATAGCACTAAGACCATAGCAAGCGTTACAAAAAAAAAGGGAAACAACCGCGGCGAGAAAGCTTAAGAAGAAGAATTAATCGTGTTACTTCCCTTGGACTATACCGGGCCGTGTGGTTAACTGCGCTAGTTGATAATGTTTTATCACACCAGTTGAATGGTTGATCTGACACGTTTAACCCAGTTAATTCAAGAGTCTAGGTCTAGTCTTGGCAGAGATAGGGTTTCACGCTACTTGCCTTACATGGACAATAGGGAAATAACGTGTGACGTCATCGCTGGTTCTAAATAATCGACGAACCGCCCCTCATACCCTGCAGCTGTTCAAGGAGCGAGAACCCCAATACGAGAAAGAGCAAGAGTGTTCTATGTGACTAAAGTATTTTTTTTTCGTTTTTGTTTTGTTTTGTTTTGTTTTTTAGTACACTGTGATAAAATATTCTGTCTAGCGACAATGCCGCAAAACTGTTTAGAACCAGTGTCTAAACATTGCTCAGGTGTAATCACGTCATGACTAACTCTCTCTTGTGAATTTTGTGAACTGCCTCAAAGTCTTTTCCGTTTTTCCCCTAACGAGCAAATATCTTAGAATAGAATTATCCTCAAACCTGAAAGGTTTCTTACTGTTTCTTACTTTTCTTTCTTTCTTTCAACTGTCGCGATAGTTCGAGATGATGTTTCTCTTTTCGCCTCTATGGTGACAACTGGTCTGTCCTTTATGGATTGGAAATGGCAAAGTGCCTCCCTCGCGACATATAATCAGATAGTAGGGAAAAATAAAGAGGTTTTTTTTGTGGGGTGGGGGTGGGGGGTAGATTCCATTTAAGTTAGGCAATTTACATCATCATCATCATCATCATCATCATCACCATTGTTAATACTATTATTATTGATATTCACATCATGATCACCACCCTCATTCATTTATGTGTTATTACTGTTCTTTTTATGATAATGATTTCTATTCATACATTCATCAAAGTCATCATGACTATTAATTACATCCATAAATAACACAATTTTGCTGACCAAACTGGTTTATGAAGAAGATCAAAAGTTTAAAAAAATGAAAAAAAGTTTTGTTTCTTTCTTTCATCTCATGAAATATCTTGATTCAGCATTCGGGAAGTTTTGCAGTCTTCATCTGCACTTTTATCTTGAATAGGAGAAAGATAATAGTCGAAATAGTTCAGTCACGATTTCTGTTTTTTTTTTTTTTCATCTCCCAAGTCCCATACACGGCTTTATGTTTCCACAAGTTTTACTTTAAAATCTTCAACAGATACGTCACCTAAGTTTTTCGAAGATCTGATAGTGACATTGAACCTGATCAGTGTATACATTTTTTCTTACATTCAGAAAACATGTTCCGCCGCCAGGTCTAGGTAGGTCTGAAACAGGAATTTTTTTGAAAATTTCAACCCCCCCCCCCCCCCCCCCACACACATCCTCTTTTCCTTCCTCTTTCCCATTCCTCCTTAGAACCTCATGAGACCAAGTTGTACAAAAACCTGGAGCTGGTTTTCTCTGTTAGTCGCGCCTGGTTTCCACCGTAGCCGGTTGTTTTCTTACCTCCCTTAAGTTTGATTATTAAAATAAAATTAAAAAAAAAGAAAAAGTGTAAAACTGTTTTGTTTCATTTCGTTTCGTCGCTTTTTTCGGGGAGCCCATAGTCATTGCATTCTTGCATTCTTTCTTTTCTTTTGAATTCTTCGTTAACTCGGAGATTTAAAAGCAAAAGAAAAAAAAAAAGCAATGTTTCTCTCCCCTTCCCACCTCTTTCTTAATCACATATATACATTTTTATCGCATTGTAAGGAAGATTTGCCGAAATCCCAGGGCGTAAAAGAGTCAGCAGTTGGGGTCCGTGTGATAATAGACGCAACAAATAGATGAAAAGCTCATTCAGAAATTTTGAGCCGTCAATAGAGTTGGGCCAACCTAAAGCCCTGGGATGAATACCAAGGGGAGGTAATGAGGCAGAATTCCTCGCTACGGCAAGAGTTGTGGTTCGTTGATTTTCCTCTGCTGCTCGAGTCAAGTCGTGGATCGGGAGTACCTAGTGGATCCCTAGTGGATCCGTGTTCCATTCTGGTTTTCTTCTTTTTTTTCTTCATTGCTTTGGTATGATTTTTGGCGTGTCTTTTGAAAAGTTGCATTTCTCTGTTTCTTTACCCTTCATCATAGCTCTCTTTCTCATACATGTAATTCTCTCTCTCTCTGTCTCTGTCTCTCTCTGTCTGTCTCTCTCTCTCTCTCTCTCTCTCTCTCTCTCTCTCTCTCTCTCTCATACTGTCCATTATGTCAAAACCTGGAATACCGGTGTATAGGAACATGAATTTCATTCTAAGCGTTTTCCCCTTGTCTCGGTATGACTGTTTTGAGGTGACTTTTGAAAATCTTTTATTCCTCTGCTACTTCTCCTTAACGTCCTTCTCTGTCTGAACGGAAAGTCACTCTGCCGAACTCGAGCGCTGGAAACAGTGATGGAAAGAGAGACAAACAGAGAAAAGAGGAAGATTTACTA
>JAWDGP010001241.1:30000-36902 GCA_033675545.1 Elysia crispata | reverse complement strand
TCTCTCTCTGTTTTCATTTTACTCTGATCACTTAAATCCAGTTTACCACAAAGATATGTACCATGATTGTGTCCGTGCATTGAGATCGCCACATATTATAAAAGAAGAGTTATAGTTAGATAGTTTTAGCTGGCTAACACTAGATTTAACCATTATGAATGGACATTGCACTGGCGATGAAGGTGGAGCGTTTACCTTTATATCCCCAAATGGTAATTGTGTTGTTGACTATTTCTTAGTATCACGATGCCTTTTCAATTGCAATATATCTTTAAACTTAACTGTGCAAAACGAGATATTGTCATGGCTTAGGCCTATCTCAATGTCACTGAAATTTAATGATAATAATACTCATAGAGATAAAACTCAAGCTACTCACATGAACACCAAAATAACAAAGATTAAATGGGACCCTGATAAGCCACACCACTTAATTAATGAGTTAAAGTGCCCAGCAGTCAACCAACAGCTTGATGATCTTTTAAAAAAATTGGAAAATGATGTAAATTTTGTGGTCAGAGGATTGTCATCAATTCTGTGCAAAAATACACAAAGTATGTTAAAAACTGTCATCATTAGAAATGGTGAATCCACAGAGCAAACCGACATGGTTCGACAAAGAGTGCTATCAATACAAGAGAGTAGTTAGACAAAGTTTACATAAGAACAGCAATAACCCAAATGAAGCAAATAAAAAAATCTATGTGTCTCTTCGACGCGAGTATAAAATATTACTAAAAGGTAAGAGACTTCTTTATTCAAATTCAAAAATCTTATCACTATGCTCCAATATCAAGAACTCCTCTGTATTCTGGCGTGAAATAAATTCTGTCCTGGAAACACCAACTTCAAGCAATAATATATCAGTACATGAGTGGCATACTTTCTTCAAACGTCTCTTCCAGCAAAACACAACACCGGCACCAATATGCTCAGAAAACATAACCCCTTTGAATATAAATGTAGGACGAGATACAGTACATATGAACAGGGATATTTCTGAATAAGAAATAAGACAAGCCATTATTTCGGTTAAAACAAACAAATCAGCTGGTTATGACTCAATTCAAAACGAGATCTTAAAAGTGGCATAGACGTAATCGTCCCATTCTTAAAACATGTTTTCCAATACATATTTGACAATGGAATATTCCCTTCCGACTGGAGTAAAAGCAATTATTGTACCCATTTATAAGAAGGAGATGTAGACGATTGCAATAATTACAGACCAATCTCTCTAACATCATTAGTCTCTAAGATCTATACACATATTTTAAATCAAAGACTGACAAAACTCGCCACTTCCCTCGAAATAATACCAGAAGAACAGGCGGCATTCACAAAAAAGTATTATCTGTAGACCATATATTTACTCTTTACGCCATGATCCTAAAGCAATTCTCTCGAAACAGAAAACTGTACGTGGCATTTATTGACTATAAAAAATGTTTCGACTCCATTAACAGAGATGCACTTCTCAACAGTCTTAAACGTTACGGAATGTCGGGAAAAATATTTGCGGCCATAAGAGGCATGTATAGTAACGTATCATCAGCTGTGAGAAATAATCACGAAATAACTGATTTCTTTTGATTGTCCAGTAGGTTTAAAACAGGGATGCCTCTTAAGCCCGTTGCTGTTCAGTATTTTCATCTCAGAGTTAAGTCGTAACATAAATACAGAAACAAGACATGGTATCCAATTGTTACCTAACATGAAAGCTATACACCATTTGCTTTTTGCTGACGATGTAATACTGGTCTCAGATTCTGTTACAGGTCTCCAGAATAAGCTAATTGTTTTGTATAGTCAATCAAGGAGACTAGGCTTGCATGTTAATAAAGATAAAAGTAAAATCGTGATTTTCAGAAAGGGTGGTTACCTTAGCAAGCATGAAAACTGGACTTATGGAAATACAAAATTAGAGATTGTAAATTCATACAAATACCTTGGTATTGATTTCTCAACACGAATGAGCCTCGCACATTGCGTTACAGACCTAGTGACTAAAGCCAAGAAAGCAAGTTTCTGTATTATAAAATCACTGAAAAGATTAGCATGCAATGACCTTAAACTTTTCTCTAAACTTTTCGACTCTAAGGTAGAACCTATACTTGCTTACGTGAGTGAATTATGGGACTTGCAGGAAAACTTACCTATTGAACAAGTACATACAACAGCGCTGAAGCAATTCTTAAAGGTGTCAATCCACTCTTCAAATACTCTACTTTATGGTGAAACAGCAAGATACCCATTGTATATTAACCACAAAATACGTTGTGTAAAATATTGGCTGAAATTGCTGAAAGTGCATGAGACAAGAATTCCCAAACAAGCATATGAGATGATGAGAAGAATGAGTGAGAAGAATGTTAATTCGTGGATAACTGATTTGAAATATTTTCTGTATTCAAATGGTTTTGGATGTGTATGGCTATTTCAGAGTGTTGGAAATGGAAAAGCATTTTGTAATTCACTTAAAGAAAGACTGTGTGATGTATTTAAGCAAAGTTGGTATGGAAAATTAACCTCAGATCCTCACCTACATTTCTACTCATCATTTAAATCTATGATCTACCTAAATTCATTTCTTTTAATAGAACCCTACCTTTCTCGCTACAAACAACACTAATAAGATTCAGGCTAGGCGTATCGAATATACTGTGTCATAAATACAAGTATTCCAACAATATAAATATACATTTATGCCCTCTATGTAAAAAGGATATTGAAGATGAACACCATATATTATTAGTTTGCAAGGTATACGAGAATTTGACATACCTACCTGAGAAATTTCTGAAAAACAGATGCAAGTTCAATTCAGGCCTTCTTATGTCAAACGAAAATTACCAATTCCACGTCGCGAAATATTTGTATCATTCCATTAAACTTAGAGATCATTTTGTGAAGATGGATTCTGAGAGTGTTTGAGAAGAGCTAATTGTGTATGTTCTATGTCAACGATATTGAGATGTAAAAATGTAAAATGTTAATCTAAATTGTTTAATTTTATCTTATGTTTCTGAAGGGTGAGAAACCCAACAAATAAACAATCAATCAATCAATCAATCAATCTCTCTTACATGATGAATCAATTTGACTGTATATAGTTCACTCTTTCATTATACCCGAGCGACTTTCTTTCTTTCTTTTCTTTTTCACTTTGTTTCCCTTAATACGCTCTCTCTCACTCTCTGTCTGTTTCTTCTCAGTCTGTCCTTCTCCCTCCCTCTCTCTCTGTCTCTCCCTCTCTCTCCTCATCTTTCTCTTTTGCAATATTTCTCTCTCTTCTTCCCTCTCTCTCTCTATGTCTCTGTCTCTCTCTTCATCTCATTATCCGTCTACCTATATATATATCTCTTTTCTCTCGCTGTATCTTTTCTATTTCGAATTGAAAAAAAAATATTAGATGTGTCCATGGTAGTTTATTAGTCTTTCTTACTCTCTTACTTTGCGTCGCTCTTTTTTCTTTCTATTTCTGATTCTTCATCTTCTTGACTATCTCTCCTTTTGTCTCCCTCTGTTTCATCTTTTTGATCCTCTCTCTACTTCACTCCCATTCGCTTTCTCGCTCTCCCATTCATCTCTCTCTGTCTCTCTCTCTCTGTCTCTCTCTCTCCCTGTCTCTCTCTCTCTGTATAAATTTATCTTTTCTTTGCCTCTATTCGGTTATTGTCGAAATAGAATTTTTTTTTTTAACATTTGTAATATTACTTTTTCTTTATCTAAAACTTCAGGTCGCTATTTCTTTCTTCTCGTTCTGATTCCTCCTCTTCGACACGATTTCTCCTTTTGTCTCCCTCTGTTTCTCTCTTAATTTGCCCTCCCCCCCCCCTTTTTCTCCCTCTTCCTCTCTCTCTGTCCTTGTCTGTATTTAACTCACTCTTTCTGTATATAACTCACCTGTGCATCCTTATTCTTTTTTCTTTCTCTCAATCTCTCTCTCTCTCTCTCTCTCTCTCTCTCTCTCTCTCTCTCACTCTCTCTCTTTCTTTCCATCTTCTTTCTCATTTTTTTCTTTTTATTCTTCTTCTTCTTTTTCTTTTTATTCTTTCTCTCTCAATGAACTTGTCTTCTTTATAAAGCTTTCTTAATATTTTTTTCTTTTGTTTTTGTTTTTGTCCTTTATTTTTACATGTCATTTCTATCTCTATTTTTTTCATGACTACGCGTCAAAGTACACGCCCTGCCTATAAGTATAACTGGTCTTCAATGTCTATATAATCAGTTGTGTTTGCTGATGGTTCTGTATCTCTGCGGTTTTCTACTCTGTTCCGAAATTAGTCGATTTTCATCTTTTTAGTCTTTGAATCAATATTTACCAGCGATCCTTCATTATTACAACCTTATTGTCATTATGTAAACCATCTTTTTTATGGTTGCAAATTATACTCTGTTGGATGTATTTCGGTTTTTTATTAGTATTTTCATCAATCGTCGTTTATTTTCTGACATTGTGTTGCCATTATGTATTGCGTGTTTTTATACAGCGACACTTCTCAATCTATTTTCCAATCTTTTCCTTTTTAATTAACACAATCATTACTTTATAACCTTTTACAGGACATTGTCTTGATGCATGTTTTTTTCTGTTCAGTTTGCCCGATATTATATTATCTATGAACTCACGTTTTATTCAATGAAAAGAAGACATCTTGTAGAGGTAAAACAATTGCTAGGTGTTCTCTTCATGGCAATCATCAATGCCTTATCAGTGGTCCACTTATCAAGTCTCGCAGGTAAGACTTGAGACACATTTATTAGAGGAACGCGGAGTTGGGGGATGAGACTGGTTGATAAAGAGAGGGAAAGAAATAACGAGCGATAACAGAGAGACACAGAAAGATAGGGAGGGATTGGAAAAGGTGGGGGAGGGGGAGCGAGAGAGAGAGAGAGAGAGACAGACAGACAGACAGACAGACAGACAGACAGACAGACATAGAGAGAGAAAGAAGGCATTGTCTTGGTATTGCCAATCCAATCCAATCATTGGAAAAGATAACTAAATCAATCTAATCCACAGATGATTTAAAATTTACAAAAGAATGATCAACTGGTTTTAAAGAGTGGCCATTAAGAAAAACTTATGAAAAAACAAAAATGTTAACAAGCTGATCGAAATGTATCAATAGAATTAATCATGTAATAAAAATATGTCTGACTCTCGTCAATTGCCATTATCGATTTCATATTGTATTTTGGGAGTTCACAACCTATATGATGAATTATCATGTTTCTATCCATTTCTTGACCATTATTTTTATCAACACAGCTAAAAGAAGGAAGATGGTAACCTGTATGAGGACACTGCCGGGCGTACCATTGCTCGTCTTATATTTTCTTATGTGTCGCCCGACATGATCGTGTTTCAGTCTCTAGGATTCTGTCTCTGCTTTTTCTCTTTGCTGTATATTGAGTCCTTTGGAGGACGATAAAGGGCGGGGGAGCTAAACCTGGTGTAAATAAAACGAATCACTTTTCCCGAACAGTTGAATGTATTTGAATAAAATTATGTTTGAGATCATTATTTTAAATTTGTCGGATAGTTTTTCTACTTGAGTAAAACGATCTATGTGTATTGAAAAACTTTATCATTAAAAACTGAATACATCTTATGACACAGGCATAAGAAAAAGGCGCATTTTGTTAATGTTTTTGCTTTTAATAACTTTTATACATGAGTTGTTAATTTTTATACACGTATTATAAAGAGTTGATGCGCTTGCTAAATGATTAACTCGTGTGCTTTTTCTTTTTTCACTTCCAGGTTTTCCTCTTGCATACTTTGTCTCCTTCATCCGTATTTCTCCTTCTTACATATCTGTCTGTCTGTCTGCATGTTTGACTGCCTTTGTCTGTTCATCTGTCTGTCTGTCTGTCTATCTGTCGCTGTCTCTCTCTCTCTTTCACTCTATCTCTCTCCATCTATCGATCTCTCTTTCACTTCCGATACATTTTTTTTTCTTTCTGTCTCTGTCTTTTTCGGTCAATAATTCAGAATTTCTATCTTACCCAGTGGGACTATTTCTTTAGTCTGTTTTGGTTCGTCTTCTTGTAATCTCTCCTTTTCTCTTTTTCTCTCTCTTTCTCTCTCTTTCTCGGTCTTTGTCTCTCTCTGTCTGTCTCTGTCTGTCTCTGTCTCTTTGTCTGTCTGTCTCTCTCTCTGTCTCTCTCTCTCTCTCTCTCTCTCTCTCTCTCTCTCTCTCTCTATCTCTCTCGTTCTCTCTCATCTGTGTGCCTCTACTCCATTTTTCGAATATATTTTTTTAAATCTATGTTGTCTCATCTTAATCAGTATATTAATCAGTGTTCCTCAGTAACAATGTGTTGTCTTTTCTTCTCTCTTATTCTTATTTTTCTTCTTGTTTCGTCCTCACTCCCTTTGTATGTCCGTCTGTCTGTCTAATTCTGTCTGTCTGTCTCTGTCTGTCTGTCTGTCTGTCTGTCTGTCTGTCTCTCTCTCTCTCTCTCTCTCTCTCTCTCTCTCTCTCTCTCTCTCTCTCTCTCCCCCTCTCTATCTGTTCTATGAATTCTTTAAAACTCTCTTTATCACTTTATATTTGTCTGTATAAAGCTTACTCTTTCTTTTCATCTGTGTGTCATAACTCCTTTCTTTTCCCCTCGGGTTATTTCTCTCACACGCTTAATCAATGTTTTCGTCTTTCTCTCTCTCACTCGCTCTTTGCCTTTCTCCCTTACTCTCTCTCTCTCTCTCTCTCTCTCTCTCTCTCTCTCTCTCTCTCTCTCTCTCTCTCTCTCTCTCTCTCTCTCTCTCTCTCTCGTTCTTTCTCTTCTGTTCTCCTCTAGTCCATTTTTTCAATATATATATATATATTTTTTTTTTATCTTTTCTGTCTCATCTTAATCAGTATATTAATCAATCTTCTTCAGTAACTATG
>JAWDGP010001241.1:0-15000 GCA_033675545.1 Elysia crispata | reverse complement strand
AAAATCAGTATACTAATCCGTCCTTCTTTGTAACAGCGTGCCGCTACTTCTTCTATTCCGTTCTTGTTATTCCTCTGTAAGCCTCTGTCCATGTTTCTATACAGCTCGCTGTATCTCTAGACCTGTGTCTCTAACTGTTAGAGTAAGTCTTACTGTTAGTGTCTTTACACGCTTTCTCTCTCTCTCTCTCTCTCTCTCTCTCTCTCTCTCTCTCTCTCTCTCTCTCTCTCTCTCTCTCTCTGTAAGCCTCTGTCCATGTTTCTATACAGCTCGCTGTATCTCTAGACCTGTGTCTCTAACTGTTAGAGTAAGTCTTACTGTTAGTGTCTTTACACGCTTTCTCTCTCTCTTGCTGTCTATCTCTCTCTCTCTCTCTCTCTCTCTCTCTCTCTCTCTCTCTCTCTCTCTCTCTCTCTCTGTAAGCCTCTGTCCATGTTTCTATACAGCTCGCTGTATCTCTAGACCTGTGTCTCTAACTGTTAGAGTAAGTCTTACTGTTAGTGTCTTTACACGCTTTCTCTCTCTCTCTCTCTCTCTGTAAGCCTCTGTCCATGTTTCTATACAGCTCACTGTATCTCTAGACCTGTGTCTCTAACTGTTAGAGTAAGTCTTACTGTTAGTGTCTTTACACGCTTTCTCTCTCACTTGCTGTCTATCTCTCTCTCTCTCTCTCTCTCTCTCTCTCTCTCTCTCTCTCTCTCTCTCTCTCTCTCTTTCTTTCTCTTTTTCTCTATGTTGTCATTTTCGAATTATTTTTATTTTTATTAGATGCGTCCATGGCAATTTTTTAATCTTTCTTTTTCTATGTGTCGCTATTTCTTTCTTCTATTTCTGATTCTTGATCTTCCTCACTGCATCTCCTTTTGTCTCCCTCTGTTTCATTTTTTTTTATCCTATCCTTACTTCACTCCCATTTGCTTTCTTCTCTCTCTCTCTCTCTCTCTCTCTCTCTCTCTCTCTCTCTCTCTCTCCCTCTCTCTCTCTCTTACTCTTAATGATTCTGTAATTATTATAAATCTTTCTAAATTTGTCTTTCCTTTATCTCCATGTTATTTCAATCCCAAATTCTTTCATGAACAAGCGTCAATGTACATGCTCTGTCTATGAATATGGCTGGTCTATTTTTTTAACCACTGTTCTCTGCTGATGTTTCTGTATTTCTGTGGTTTTCTAACCTCCGTGTGGGACAATTTCTTTATTGTATTATTAGTTCTTCAACTTTCATTTTGTTTAACCCTGCCTCTCTCTCTCTCATTCACTTTGTGTGTGTGTGTGTCTCTGTCTCTGTCATAATGTGTCAATTTTTCGTATATAGTACATTCTTTCTCTTTACCCGAGAGACCTTATTTTTTTCTTTTTATTTCACTTTATTTCTCTTAATACGCGCGCTCTCTCTCTGTCTGTCTGCCTGTCTGCTCTGTGTCTCTCGCTCTCTCTCTATCTGTCTCTCTCTCCGACTCTCTCTCTCTCATAATCTGTCAAATTGTCTGTATAAAGTTTATTCTCTCTCTATACACGAGAAACCTCATTTATTTGTTGTTTTTTTTTTCACTTTTTTTTTCCTTAATACGCGCGCTCTCTCTTTCTCTCTTTTTCTCTCTCTGTGTCTCTCCCTCTCTCTATTTCTACTGCTCCATCGCTCTTTACTTTACCTTTTTTTTGTGACTCTTTCTTTTTCCGGGTTATGTCCGATCCAAGCCCTATCAGTCTTTCTAACTCCCTCCCTTTCGCCCTCTTTCTTTCTCTCTCCATCTATCTATCTATCTCTCTCTTCCTCTCTCACTCTCTCTCTCTCACACATACACACTTACTTTCTATTATCTCTTTTTTATTTATAAATATTCTATATCTTTACCTACGTTTCTAGTTCAGCCTATTCATACATCTTCCTCTGTAAGTGTGTATCGCCATTACTACTAATTTTTTTCCCAGTTCTTCCTTTTTCAATGTCTCTCTCTTTCTCTCCTCCTCTCTATCTCTCTCTGTCTATCCCTATATCCGTCTACTTATCTCTATGTCTATCTCTCATTTTTGTGCATCCATCTTGTCATTTTCGAATATTGTTTTTTTTTTTTTTTTTTTTTGATTAGATGTGTCCATGGCAGTTATTTAGTCTTTCGTATTTTCTAACTTTTTGTGACTCTTTCTTTCTACTATTTATGATTTTTCTTCCACCAACTCTCCTTCTTTCTCCCTCTGTTTCATCTTTTTGATCCTCTCTCTTCTTCACTCCCATTTGCTCTCTCCCTCTTTCTCTCTCTCTGTCTCTGCGTGTCTGTCTGTCTGTCTGTCTCTCTCCCTCTCTCTCTCTCTCTCTCTATCTCTCTTTCTTTCTGTTCTTGATTCTGACCTTATTATAAATCTTTATAAATATATCTTTTCGTTTGTTACATGTTTATTCTATCTCTAATTCTTTATTGAACACGCGTCAATGTACACGCTCTGTCTATACCTGTGACTGGTCTTCCTTTTTTTAAACCACTGTTCTCTGCTGATGTTTCCAACCTATGCGGAAAGAAGTCTTTTTTTTTTCTTTCTTGTCTTTGAACCAATTTTTACCAGCGATCCTTTACCGTTACAACCTAATTCTCACCAGTTTCCTTGGTTTACATTACTGCTCTAATTGGAAGCCTGCTTACCTCGCGAATCCTTACATGGAACCTATCTGTTGTAGGTTTATAAATTTTACTATGTTGGGTGTCTTTCGAACATTGGCTTTTTATTACCATTTTCATTAGTCGTATTTTATTTTCTTATGCGTCGGCAAACAATGTGTTTCATCTCCTTGATTGTGTCTCTCATTTTTCTCTTTTGTAAAGAAAAATTAAGGTCCATTACAGGCGCATCAATAGCTCTAGCTAAGAAATGAATCTTTTCAAACCTTTTTCCATTACCACCCCAGTAACTACAACTGAATCACTTTTCTCGAACAGTTTATTGACTCTCTCTCTCTCTCTTCTTCTTCTTCTTCTTCTTCTTCTTGTCTCTCCCCTCACTTAAGATGACAATTTTTTTCGTTTTTTTTTTGTTGCGTCTCGTCACCCACTTGAGATAAATATATCTTTGTTTTTGGTGTGTGTCTCTATCAATACATTACTTTTCTCTCTTTAATTTTTTTCCACACTGTTTCTAGCTATCTCTTTTTCTTTGCCCCTCTCCTCAAACTTTGGATAAATTAATTTTACCTTTATGTCTCTGTCTATATCAGTTTATTACAAACTATTTTTCCTTATGTGTCGCTATTTACTTAGATTCTCATCGAGGCAGATTTTATCACGGTTTTAGTACTGAAAAGCAGATATGACGTGCCAATCACCAGTTAAATGTTAAATGTCGCTTACATGAAAGATAACAAAGAAATAGAAGGGTGTTGCATATTTGATGGATAATGCCCCTTTCAAAAATATAAAAAATCCATTTCCCTATAAAGGAAGATATCCAACTCTCCATCAGGGGAGAAATGTCATTCGATTGCAGGGGGTGAAGGGTTTCAGCTCTGAACCTCCGCCATATAGATACTCTCAGGATAGCCGGCCCACCGACACCACATCGACGAAGTACCCAAGTCGCCGGTACCTCTGAGCAGGTTGTGCTTCTCACACGACCCACGACAAAACTTCCCTGCCAGCATCCAAGCACCAAAGTGATGCACACAAGTGCGCATCCCGGTGTTTTATGGGAGGAGCCACATCAGACCCAAAGCATAAATGACGACAGGCGCGGGCCGTCATAGTATGTGGACCTTGACCGTTTTACGGGCCTTAACACCGTTAGGGCTTGGAGCCAGTTCCTGGCGGTTGCCTTGCCAAGCAAAATTCACTCTCTCCTGATCCATATAAATAAACATTGACACACTGTCTTCAAGTGGTTTACCTGCGACGCATATTCTCACAATTTTGTTCATAAGTTTCTCTTTTTAAAAGGCTATTTTTTTTTTAAAAATAGCGACAATTTTTAGTAATAAACTGATAAAGACAAAGACCAAAAGATAAACTTCATGTATCAAACGTATAGGGAAAGAAGCAAAGAAGGAGAGAGAGAGATAGAGAGAGAAAGAGAGAGGCATAGAAAGAAAGATATATAAAGAGAGAGAGAGAGAGAGAGAGAGAGAGAGAGAGAGAGAGAGAGAGAGAGAGAGAGAGAGGCAGACAGACAGAAAGTGAAAGGTTCAGAACGAGAGAGAGAGAGAGAGAGAGACAGAGAGAGAGAGAGAGAAGAAAAAAAGTGAAACACATTAAGGGAAAGAATCAGTTATACAGTGTCCTAGACGGAGGGAAGTGAGGCATGGAAGATACAGAGAGAGAGACAGAAACAAAGAGGAATGAAGGTAAAAATACAGGGAGAAAGAGAAATAGAGAGACAAAGTTGTTGAATGCCCAACGAGGCTCTTCCGTGTTTTGGATTTGATAGCAAAGCTACCATTCTGATTCAAGTGATAGCCTAACTTTTGTTAGGATTTCGAATTCTTTTTTATGAAAGTGTAACAAAACTTCCTTTATCTAATCACATGTACTAATATAATCGTCGGAGATTTGTTTTATGTCTATAACTAACGGCCAAGACACGACAAAAGTGCAAGACTGTTTCATACAGATATTTCAATGTACTTTTTGTCCCACCATTTTTTGTCTGATTCATATAGTCGAGTAAAAGAAAAATTAGTACAACATTTTCATTACCTGTACAATATAACTTTCGATTTATTATTTTGTCGCTTGCAAGTTTAACCATTCTGACAAGGAATTACTCCTTCAAGCAAGGAACATCTTAAGTTGATTCAAGTCATTCTTTGAACTATTTCCACAAGTTCTCATGAAAAGTGTCCAGTTTAACTTAAACTGTTTAGCTTTTGATCGCAAAACTGCATGACGTAAAAAAGTGATGGAATTGTTGCAATTTTAAAAGAAAGATATTCTAACAAGCGTTATCATGTGTTTGGATCCGAATTCACTTCATAAAACTTCCAACAATCACGTTTGCCATTTTGCTCAGGACTTTGGTCGCAGATCAATGCGTTTACAGCATACCATTGTAGCAGCAGCAATAAACCACAAAGCCTTTCATCCACTTTAAAATTTAGATTGAACTAAAGCGAAAGGAAAAAATAAGATTCCAATTCTTTAATAACAAACATAATCCTTGCAACATATTTACATTAAAAGTTTACAGTACAGTATAAAAGGAAAACAGAGTCTTTAGCATGACTTAATGAATAACATACAACATGAAATGTTTTGGAAGCAAAATAATCAAAGCCATGGCAATATTTGTTAACTTTAGGATTGATATTTTTACTACTATTTTTACAATTATTATTAACATCTCACTAATTCCTGATCCATGAAAATTTGACAATTTGATTCAAAGATTGGCCTTATTGTATTTTTACTGCTGAGATAAACCTTGCAGCTGTAATAGAATTGTGACAAAAGAAATAATGAAAAAAAAAGAACAAACAAAACAGAACATCAAAAAAAAAAAAAAAATTAAACAACTAAAGAAGCAACAAACTAATAAAAAATTTTGACATTATCAAGAGAAACAATATATCTCTATAAGTGCGCAAGTGGTATTTGACTGTTATTACCCTTCAATAACTTTGTTATCATTCAAACTCCTACATGGTTAATATATCTCTATAAAAACACAAGTGGTATTTGACTGTTATTACCCTTCGATAACTTTGTTATCATTCAAACTCCTACATGGTTAATATATCTCTATAAAAACACAAGTGGTATTTGACTGTTATTACCCTTCGATAACTTTGTTATCATTCAAACTCCTACATGGTTAATATATCTCTATAAAAACACAAGTGGTATTTGACTGTTATTACCCTTCGATAACTTCGTTATCATTCAAACTCCTAGATGGTTAATTCAAATTTCGGCGTACAAATTCGCTATCAAGTGGTTTACTTTTCCAATGGATTGAAGAGACCTCCTTTTTTAATAAAACAATAAAAAAAATACAGATTGTTGCCTGCCAAAGAAATTTCGTGAGGGGAACCAGTTAAAAAGGAGCATGTTCTTGTAGTGATATTCTTTTAATATAATATCTGTCTCTGTCTCTCTCTCTCTCTCTCTCTCTCTTGAGATACAGGCACCTACTAAAATGGCAATTCATTACTACAAATACTAAAGTAAATTGTGAAAAAAAATAAACCAATATTGATATAAAAGAAGCTATTTGTTTTATACAACGAATCATTCATGTTTTGTTTTTTTCACAAAAAAAAATAAAATTTAATTATTATTATAGCTAAAATTGTTTTTTGACCATAAAAAAATGTTAATCTCAAAAGCACAAGCAAATCTAATTTCCCTTAACTTTCTACAGAAGAGAACAGGAAGGGGATTTCCTGCATTAGAAATAAAAAAGTAGAAACAAGGTTTATATTATTCCTATCATTACATATCATGTATACACACATAAACTCTAACCACAATCAAGGAAAAAAAGCTAATTATTGCACAAACAGTGTAAAGACACTGGGGAAATGTAGAAATATTAAAAAGAATGCATATCTGTTGCATTTATTATCTCCATTCATGCTTTTTTACCCCCTCAACTTGCACCCAATTTTTTACAATTCATTCTTAAATAGTTAATTCTATTTTAAAGTAAACCTTTATCATCAAAAAAAAAAAAAAAATTTATTTAAATATCAAATAAAAACTGAAGTTTACATCAAAACAATATTTACCACATCAAACAAATTGCACGGTATTGCGCATTTTCATCAATAAGGAAATAATAAAAGATTTCTCAAATGGCGTGAAATAATTCAAGACCAAGATTAAAATCTGTAGAATAGTGTTAGAAATTTTATTCTTTCATTCTCCATCCCTTACCTCCCATCTAAAAATTTACCATCCTTAGCCCTCTATCTACTCAATCCTCCCTTCTTTAGCAGTATCCTTTATCCGTCTCCCTCCACCCATATCTTTTCTCTAATATCCATGTTTCATTTCTCATTCTGTTTTATGTCTTTCCCATCCTCATTTAGCTAATTTATCTTTATCCAGTACCTTCCAGCCATCCTGTTTTAGTTGGATAAGCTGACCAGGGTCTGGCTGTTCCTGAGATGCCCCTGAGCTTGATGGACCATGGAACTCCACAGCAGTTGTCGACTTGTTTTCCACTTTCATCTCTGGATGTTTAATAGGCGACCCCTGTCAGTTGGGGTGGATACTGTCAACCACTGAAAGATTCCTGACGCTGTGGACGTTGTTGAAAACTAATCCTTCATCATCAGCAGCAGGTCTTGTTATAGAGTCATGCTTGTGGTGGTCTAGTTCCATGTAAGCAAGTCTTCTTGGTTCTCCTGCAGCTTGTGATTTGGTTCTCACTCGATCCTCCATCATCCTATATCATCAGCAGCAGGTTTTGTTATAGAGTTGAGCTTGTGGTGGTCTAGTTCCATGTAAGCAAGTCTTCTTGGTTCTCCTGCAGCTTGTGATTTGGTTCTCTCACTCCATCCTCCATCATCCATCATCATCAGCAGCAGGTCTTGTAATAGAGTCGTGCTTGTGGTGGTCGAGTTCCATGTAAGCAAGTCTTCTTGGTTCTCCTGCAGCTTGTGATTTGGTTCTCTCACTCGATCCTCCATCATCCTATATCATCAGCAGCAGGTTTTGTTATAGAGTCGAGCTTGTGGTGGTCTAGTTCCATGTAAGCAAGTCTTCTTGGTTCTCCTGCAGCTTGTGATTTGGTTCTCTCAATCCATCCTCCATCTAAAAAAAGATTAACAATTGCACTGTTCTTATGAGCAGATATGAGAGGGGGAAAAATTAGCTCGAGTTTATTATCTGATTTTCCCACAATATCGTTCAGTAGAAAATAAAATTCTTTTAGTTTTGCAACAGATTTGGGTGAAAAAGAGAAGAGTTAATGTATAATTTTATCAGTTCTTGAAGCTCTATCAGGTAAAAGTTTCAATGCGAATTGAATTGAACATTCTGTTGAGCCCCATAAGGATTAAGAAAGGATTGCTTGTATGAGATTTGACCTCATCCCTTTATAGAAACCCGAATCCTTACAAATGTTGTTAAGTGAATTGTTTGCTTAGCTCTGTGATGTAAAAAATCCAAACACAGAATGTCTATGATTTGTAAATTGTCTTCATTGTTTTCCTGGAATCTTACTTGGAGATGTACAAGAGAAGAAAATTACCGTTTATACTAAAGGTTGTACCATAACTTGTGCCTGACACTGACCTCAGCTATTTGCTTTCTGAGCTGTTCATTCTTATTTAGATTCCTCTGGTGTCTCTCCCCTTCCTCCCGGTTGACCAGGGAATCAGTCAGACTCTTTACCATCTGGCCATCTCTCAGTGGATGCTGCAGGACTTCTTTAATCTAGACAGAAGGAAGGAATTTTTTGTGCAAATGATAGAGAATCTTGTTATAGATATAACAGCATCATTCAAACTCTGTTTAGAAAATGAAAGAGGGCAGATTTCCCAAATGATAGAGAATCTTGTTATAGATATAACAGCATCATTCAAACTCTGTTTAGAAAATGAAAGAGGGCAGATTTCCCAAAAGCATAGAGAGATATAGGTTTTGGCTCAGATACACATACCTGTTGGGTATCTGTATACATTGATATTTGGATTAAAAATGTCTGGGTATAACCTGGAAGAGGGGAGACTGTAGATTTACTATTGATGTACAGTTTTAGGAATTATTACTCTTGTCCTCCTTCAATAAAAATAATTTTTCAAAGTACTGAAATAAGCCTGAGAAGCATATCAGTGTGCTTTTATTTTATACTGCAATGATTTGCTGTTTCTGAAGATCTTCTTTGCAACTGACAATGATTATCAGGCATACAGTCTTTGTCATTTATCCATTCTGTTTTATATATTTTATGGTTTAACTGGTCATTTTTGATGACGAATAAATTTTACAAGATCCAATTTGCAAGAACACCCAGTAAAACAGCTTTAGAAAGTTTCTTTTGTAAGGGGTGTGATGGCTTAATAGTATCTTCCTTGCTTATTTCAGTTGCAAACAGTTCCTACAAAAGAAAAGATAAACACCGGTTTAAAATTTTGTGGAGTCTAATAAACTTGTTTGGCATCTTATGGGTGCAAATGTTAGTTGCTATTTTAAAATACTCGCTTTTTCTGAAACACAGTTTAAAGGGGAACACCCACATGGAGGGCAGACTATATCTGCTGAAACGTTGCAAATATTTTTTGTAGTACAAATACTTTGAAAGAGCCCAAATTTAAACAAAAAGTGGACTAAAATTTAGGAAGCTATATTTCAACAGTGAGATGAGTTTCGGACTTAAATTCAGCCTGATTGAAATGTTCATGCTTCTTTGTTGAGAAATCATAGAACTGATTGCAAGGGTTTATTTTTAATGCACTGGAGACATTTATTTTTCGGGTCAACATTCACAAAAGTATGAGGTTTATGAGGGTATTTCAAAACATCAAAGAAGACACTTCCCCAAAATATATTGTCAACTTTTTCACACAAGTCATACCACATACCTAAATCAGTATAAAAAGATCAAAGAACCAGAAAGCCATTACCTTCTTTAGTGTTTTTTTTTTTTTTAATGATTATCTAAAATCGTGCTATAATTTGCAAAACCTTTTGATGCCACAATTTGCAAATGGAAAAAAGCCAAATTATTCAATAATGTTTGTTATGAGATCCGGGCAGGAATTAAACAAAGGAAATTAGGCAAGGAACAGGCCTAGACAATATAACAGTGGAACTTTTGGAAGCACCTGAAGACTATAAAACTGATAAGATCACAAAATTACTAAACAAAACGTCAGATTCCACATGACATCACCAGATCCATAACTATAGCACTGTCAAAAGAAAACAAGGACAATATAGTGTGAATTAAATAGAATAAACAGTTTTATGATTCATATCACCCTAAAAATTAAAAAAAAAATTCTCATGATGCTAGTCGGAAACAAAATCAAACCAGAAGTAGCAAAGGAACAGTGTGAAGTAAAAGGTACAAAAATGCAATCCACGCCCTTGACTTATGATTGAACGAGCTCTGGAAGTATAAAAAGAGGTATATTTATACTTCATTGACTACACCGAGGAATTTTACAGAGTATGACATGATGAGATAATCACAAAACTAACAGTTACAGTAGATAGATGGACAAGATCTGAGAGTGATCAAAAACATGTACTGGGGATGGACAGCAACAATGCCAGTTGATGACGAAATCAGTTCATTAAAAAAAAATATGTCTGGTGTCCCACAAGGATGTGTGTTTTCCCTACAGTAAAATTATCATGCAAAACCTAGAAGGACATCCAAGAATACAAGTAGGAGGGCACAACATACACCACTTGAGATACACTGATGACACTGTATTTACTCCAGAAAAAAAAGAAGTCTTGCGACAATTATTAGACATCCTCGAAGAAGAAAGTAGAAAGAACCAGATGGAATTGAATAGGAGAAAACGATAGAAGTAAGGGTGGTCAGTCGAAGTAATGAATGTCCATAGATCACTATCGTTATTAAAGGGAATAAACTCAAGCAAAGGAGTCAATTCAAATACTTGAGTATTTTAATATCAAGTGATGGATGTAACTTACATTGTTATTGCATCAAGAATATGACAAGCAGAAAAAGAGTTTCTAGAAAATGAAATCAAAACTAACAAATAACCACATCTCAATTCACAGGAGAAGATGAGCCCTGGAGTGCTATGTTGAACCCATTCTGATGTATGAATGTAAGGTCTAGACAATTTCAAAAGTTGCAAAAAAAAACTGGAGACAACAAAATGTGATTCCACGAATCTCACAGACTGCAAAGAAATCAACCAAAACAGTGTTATGAGAAGTCGATACAACAAGATAAAGTAAAAATAACTTACGTTAACAAAGGTAGAGAGAAAGAGTGAGTAATATAAAGAAATAAAGAAAAATAAAAAAAACATTAAAAAATGTATCGAAAGTAGGAAAAAACAGGTATCTAGGGAGGGAGAGAGGGATTGAATGACAGAGTGGAAGTGGAGTAGCCGGGGGGGGGGGAGAGAGAGAGAGAGAGAGAGAGAGAGAACAAAGAAATAAGCGACACACAGTTAGAGAGAAAGAGTCGGGAATATCCTTACTCAGAGGCAGACACAAAGGTAACAAAAATGTTTAAAAGAAAGAGAGATGAGATGCAAGAAATATAAAAGGAGGAAAGAGACAGAGACAGATAGAGAGAGACATAGTGAAAGAGGAAGAATCGGAAAAAGAAGAAAAAAATAGAGATACAATTAATAGAACTGCTATCTCTGGGATAAAACCATTTTTGGCCAAGTGATGAGAAGAGAGAAACTAGAACATCTTGTGACAAGCGGTATGATTGTAGGAAAACAGCATCAAAAGATGTTGAATGGACTAACAAAGAGACTCAAAGTAGGACAAGGCACGCTTTCTCACTGAAAGCAACGAGGGATAGAGATGTGTGGAAAGTCATGACCGCCCAAGCTAAAGAGTACGGCACCTGGTTGATTGATTGATGAGATTGGGATACAAGAGACAGTCTTGCCATCGTTCTAAGTTTTCCCTTCTCTTCATCTTTTATCATGTTTGTAATGGTACTAGACCTAGAGGTTGATGGCTTCTTTCAGTTTAACTATAATTGCTGGAAAAATTATCGCCCACATTTAGAAATACTTTACATGAAACGAGAGAAAGCGTGACTGATGAGTTGGCTCTACAAGACTGTTCCAACAACAGTTGCGAGCATAGTTATAGTCCAAAAAAAAACTTTGATCCATATATTCTCAGGGGGTGTGTAAATGTGTAAATGAGCAGTAAAAAAAAACTGCTTGGAGAGTTGTGTGAGAATTTAGTGTGCAAAAATCAACTGATCAATACTGCTTTTACGGCATATATAAAGTAAACTGCCATAACAATACCTCTGAGACAATGATGAGGCCCATAGACAGGATGCTGCACAACACAATGGCCAGAGAGACGAAATTTTCCTGATTGCCGATTTGGGCATTAATGACACACAGCATCTGTAATGTTTCACACAAGAAACAAATCTTATTCAGTTTAATGTTGGGAAACACTCAATTGAAACACAGCTACTCAAAGCCAGTTCATTCATACAAAAAGCTAAAATGTTAAGATGTGACTTTATTTTTTTTAAATACATTCATATAATATGGTTTTGACAAAATTCAAAAGTTTTAAAGAAAAAAAAAATAGCCAAAGTATTCAATTATACAACTTTCTGGAGAAGCTTAAGTAAAACATTTAGTTCAAAATTCTTATTGAAATTCAAACAGGCTTTTATAAATTCTCATAGCTTTGAATTCTTCAAATAAAATGTTTCTCTATGAAAGATTTAGAATCTTGACACCTGTGGTGTTTTGTTCAAAAATATTTGTACATTGTGCCAGATCTAGAAATATTGAATGAAGCATATCTTAAACATAAAGCAACATAAAAAAATATATATTTGCGATGCCTAAAAGAAAAGGTGAACTAGCCATTTTTTAATCTAATTTACAAGACATTTAGCCCAAAGTGTCTTACATAATGCAGGAAAAGCATATCAAGGAAAATTTGATAAATACCAATACTTAAAAAAATGATTGTGCTTCAAAAATTTGGAACTGATTCAACGCAAATTAGCGTTCCGGTTTGAATTTGGTGCCTTCTTATGATTTAAGTAAAAGAAAACTACAAATAAAAAACGACTGAGTATGTTCCCTTCGTTGTTGGAACTGAATGACTCTTCCTAGACAATATTGTAAAAAAAATTAAAAGAGTCACCGAGAGATTTTAAACAATATTTCCTCGATGAAAATCAATTATATAAAGTATCAGCTTAGCTAGTTTGAGATATTTTACACAACTGTAGTTTTTTGGAACTAAGACAGATGACTTTTATATTTTCTCAACAGTCAAAATCCTAGTGGATTCCAAGAAAGCCCTTTAATTTCTAAGTTATGTTAAATAGAAATAAAAATCGAAAGGACATAAATTCCTTTTGGTTCCTACCCTCAACATTATAGATGCTCATGCCAACAAATCTGGAGTCATTGACCTGTTCAAGCCTCACTTTCTAGAGTCTCATAGGCCAGGAAAGATGCCAAAGGTTAGCAGGGGTATCTCTATAGCCAAACTCAACACTTGGTATGCAGTGAACCAATCACAGATGAAAGTTGATAACAGAGTCTGGGGTAATGAACACAGATCATCGTTGATAGAGCACTGTATCCATTAGAAGGTATTGGGATCAGAACAGCACAAGATCATGTTGATAGAGCCTGTCCATTAGAAGGTATTGGGATCAGCACAACATGGATCATGTTGATAGAGCCTGTCCATTAAGAAGGAGGTATTGGGATCAGCACAACATGGATCATGTTGATAGAGCCTGTCCATTAGAAGGTATTGGGATCAGCACATCATGGATCATGTTGATAGAGCCTGTCCATTAGAAGGTATTGGGATCAGCACAGCATGGATCATGTTGATAGAGCCTGTGCATTAGATAGTATTGGGATCAGCACAGCATGGATCATGTTGATAGAGCCTGTCCCTTAGAAGGTATTGGGATCTAGCACAGACATGGATCATGTTGATGAGCCTGTCCATTAGAAGGTATTGGGATCAAGCACAGCATGGTTCAATGTTGATGAGCCTTGTCCATTAGAAGGTATTGGGATCAGCACAGCACAGATCATGTTGAGTAGAGCCTGTCCATTAGAAGGTATTGGGATCAGCACAGCATGGATCATGTTGATAAAGCCTGTGCATTAGAAGGTACTGGGATCAGCACAGCATGGATCATGTTGATAGAGCCTGTCGATTAGATGGTATTGGGGGATCAGCACAGCATGGATCATGTTGATAGAGCCTGTCCATTAAAAGGTATTGGGATCAGCACATCATGGATCATGTTGATAGAGCCTGTCCATTAGAGAAGGCATTAGGATCAGCTTCCAGCACAGATCATTTTGATAGAGCCTGTCCATTAGAAGGTATTGGGATCAGCACTGCATGGATCATGTTGAGTAGAAGAGGCCTGTCCATTAGAAGGTATTACTTGGGATCCAGCACAGCACAGATCATGTTGATAGAGCCTGTCTATTAGAAGGTATTGGGATAAGCACAGCACAGATCATGTTGATAGAGTCTGTCCATGAGAAGATAATGGGATCTTCAGCACAGCACAGATCATATGACTTTGTAACTGCAGTAGACAAAGAGGATTTTTTCCACAAAGTGTTAAGTAAAACTGTTTGTATCAGTACTAGTAAATGCGTCTATTCAAAAGCAAAGTGTAAAATCAAGCAAGGTCCAAAAAGGCTTAAATATGCCAAATATATCAAGACATACCAGTAAGGTATAAGATCTACATGCTATACATAGACACATAAATATTTTTATAAAATATTATACAACAAAAAGGAAATTGTTGATATAGATGCAAAGGCGTAGACAACATTTTCATATGCTAGCACTGTATATACAAATACCAAATGCTAAATTCTCTGCAAATATAAAAAGTGACCTGCTGGGCAGTCTGGAGGAGAAAAATATGGGTGGAATAGGAAGGGTTTACCTAGAGAAAGAGAGCTAGGTGAAGGAAGGAAATGTTTTGCTATATATCTGAGTCATCTTACATTTAGGATTATCTGAGAGAATAATAGTAAACTAATAGCTCTGTTGGTAATTTATGAAAACTGGTTTATTGGAAAAACCCATGCAAGACTAATAGGACACAAATAACAGTAAAAGCCTCAATCTCTCATTTCCAAACAGGAAGTGAATTAAACATAATTAGCACACATGCATGTAAGCAAAAAAAATATTTATCCTTACGCAGTATTATAGCTCTCAATACTTTTCCTGAACTTTCAGCCTAGCATGCCAACCTAAAATGTTAGCTATGATATTTGAACTGTCTTCTCTGTAACTTAGAGCAGCCTAAATTTCTTACTAAAATTCTTGGAAAACTTAAGAGGACTGGAAGAACCTT
>JAWDGP010001240.1:0-12500 GCA_033675545.1 Elysia crispata | reverse complement strand
TCATTATCAATATCTGTCTATTTACCTATCAATCTATCTATCTAGTTACATATATCTTTATCCTTACACTCGCCTAATATTATCAAATTCGAAGCGTTGATAGAAACAAAGGGAAAGGAGAGAGAGAGAGAGAGAGAGAGAGAGAGAGAGAGAGAGAGAGAGAGAGAGAGAGAGAGAGGGGGGGGGGGGGGGAGAGAAAGAGAAGGGTGGCCAAGAACACAGAGGGTGAGACAAGTCAAAAAGTATGTTATCTGACTTAGTCAACTTCCGGTTAGGAACCGAGATCGAACGCATTTGACCAAGACGTCACGCAAATTAGAAATCGGCGCCAGCAACTGGGACAGTCCACAAAAACCGTTGAGATTAGGCCTGGCCGAATTTCTAAGCGGAGTAAAACGTCTCAGGAAATCTTCCACAAGCCTCAAAATGTGAGGAATATCAACTCGAAACGCAGATAGATTAAAAAATCTAAAGAAAAATACTAAAAATTACTAGAATAAATATATCCGTCTGTAGTATGGTGACAGGGGCAGCCAGGAACACGGACACAATCACTGACTTGACCTAGATAATCATGGAGGCTGAAAATTTTAGCCTCTATTAAACCGCATCAGTGTAGATCTATGGGTTGCTCGGATTCAAACTCAGAGAAATTGTTTTATTAGAATAAGTGTAACTATGAACGTTTATATAGTTTTTGTTTTGTGCTTTAACGTTGGTTTGCATTTTTTATTATATTATTTGAGAGAGAGAGAGAGAGAGAGACAGAGAGAGCGAGAGACAGAGAGAGACAGAGACAGAGACAGAGAGAGACAGAGACAGAGACAGAGACAGAGATATTAGATATTCACACACAAATGAATATGATGTACACACTCACATATCTAAAGAATACACAAAGTGAAAATGTATAACCGCAGGTTGGATAGCAGTATAACGTTACTAGGAAATAGTGACAGGGAAGAGAATAATGTTTTATGTTTTAAGATGTTTTGATCATACCAGAGAGTTCTTAGTGTTATAAATTTACTGGAACATCAAGATGTACGTATATACAATATCATTTGTTGTACCTTTTCCCTCAATGAAGCAACACTCTGCTTTTTCTGGTTTGAACTTGTATCTGACTCGCATCATGATGATTCTTAAAAAGATTTTGGTGATATGACTCATAAGACTGGTTGTTCTATGTAATTCACATTCTGCTGTCCCTGGTTTCTTTGGTAGTGCTTTTTATCATATACATGTATTGGAGATGTCTGGTGGAATCTGATCTGTGTCATACATTTCGTTGAGTAATGATGCGATCGTAACAATACCATAGCACTCAAGTACTCCTAAAAGTTCTACTGATATACTGTCTGGGCTAGATGTTTTGTGCTAATTTCATCTCTGTTATTGCTGCCTGGATCTCATCTTTCATGATGGGTGGAACAGAAAAATTGCTCTTCATTACATTTTAATCCTTTCAGTAGTGTTCTAAAAGTTTTCTTATGTTCTCTGCCCACCTGCCTAGGATTTTTTTTTCTTTCCATAATGATACATGTCATCGCCATTTAATTTCAGGCATTCTATGGACGATGTTTCTGTTATTAGCACTTCTGTAACATTTTAAACAACTTTTACAGTTTATGTACATGAGCACGATGTGACATAGGTCTAAAAATAAAATGACGATTTAATCAAGCTCCCGCCATGACAGGCCTACTATAAGTGTTAGCATTGGCTGTAGAACAAAATCTTATTCAGCTCTAAATGGCACGTTTAAGCTAATTTATGCCTGAAAATATTTACGTGGAAATCTATTTAGCATTCTAACTGTATTGGCTATATGAATGAATGTAAATATCTAATGAGCTTCTTTGCTGCTAGATCCAGATGATCTAGCTCTTGATTAGATCTAGACATTGTTCGAACTTCTCTAGTCTGCCCTTGGTGACTTTTGCTTTTATCCAGTTCTTGATCTAGTTTTAAATGTTTTTATTTACACAGCCAAATAAAGATTCATACCATGAAAGAAACATATGCCAATTGGAATTTTTAGCTAGACCAAAGCTATTATGCTGCTCACGGCGTCGCATTAGCGCTACTTTAGTTGAGGAGACCCACACGGTGTCAATGACCTGACCCCGTGACCTAGTTGTCAACTCCGGTAGACTCGGGCGGCTCTGTCCCTGCGCGGCACTTTATGTTTTTTTTTCGATATTTTACTGTAATTTCTAACGACAATAATGATAATCATGTTTTATTTTGAAGTTTGCATTGAAAAATAAAAAAACAGGCTATAGACACAAGCAAGAACGAAAACTCTAGCTCAAATACTTTTTTTGTTACTTGGCCATAAAAAGTACATTTATTGTAGTATATTAGAAAACAATAGAGTGATTTTTAGAAGGTCGTAACAACTAAGCGCAGCATGGAATTTTTTTTTTAATTTTAACTATAGAAATTATCAGTTTTAAATAAACTACTCATGAAATTTTTTTATGTTAGATGGAATACTTTTTGCAGGAGACGGATTTTTTGTACATGTCTCTGTCTTGAGCGAGCTTTATATTACTCAGCTATGTCTGTCTCAAATGCCCTGTCTGGAACAGACATCGGCGATCATGATTCTCCACCTGTCCCTATCTTCCGTCATCCGCAGTAAGGCTATGTTGTCTTTGTTGTTTCCTGTCACAAAAGAGCTCAAGCTATCAAGAAATGTAATCCTTTGTCTACCTCTGCTTCTTGTACCTTCTATCTTGCCTGTAAGAGATAAAAACTCCAGTCCCTTATGGCGACATATGTGGCCAAAAAATTTCAGTTGCCTTTTCCTTATTGTTTTTATGAGGGATCTCTCTTGGTTTGTTTCTTCTAATATCGATTCGTTTGTCCTCTTTTCTTTCCATGATATTCTTAACATTCTCCTGTAGAACCACATTTCCGCTGCCTCTAAATTTTTCTTGGTTTCTGCAGTTATTGTCCAAGTTTCGCATCCATATAAAAGTATAGACCACACATATGTTTTCAAAACCTTCAATTTGGTTGAAAATGATATATTTCTACTTTTAAGAATGGTGCTCATTTTTTGGAAAGAAACCTTTGCAATAGCTATTCTCTTCTTAATTTCAATCTTGCATTTACCGTCAGATGTCGTGCTGTGTCCCTTGCAGGATTAGTTTTGCGTTTACCGCAAATCGAGCTGCACCTCTCGTTAAAAATTCAGCCTACAGGAGTATCTAGGTCAGTTCGGTGACAGTGCCTTCAAATCATGGAAGCTTTGGTGGTGACCAAATACTAACAAACTATACTTTCATCTTAAGTCGCAGAACAAAGAGATGAATGCTGTAATTTTGATACATACCAAAGAAATGAACTTACAAGAAAATGCAATGATTACCAGTCTTTCTCGCAACGCATTAGAACGGAATGATGGAAATATTATGAGTAATCGCTGTTCAAAATTAAGACTAAAATAGATTGAAGAGTAAAAAAACCGAACTATTAGTTAAAATTAGTACGAAAGAAAACAAAGATGATAATAATGAAAACAACAGCAATAAAAAACAACAACAACAACAACAACAACAACAATAATAATAATAATAATAATAATAATAATAATAATAATAATAATAATAATAATAATAATAATAACAACAATAACAAGAAGAAGAAGAAGAAGAAGAAGAAGAAGAAGAACAACAACAACAACAACAACAACAACAACAACAACAACAACAACAACAACAACAACAATAACAAGAAGAAGAAGAAGAAGAAGAAGAAGAAGAAGAAGAACAACAACAACAACAACAACAACAACAACAACAACAACAACAATAACAAGAAGGAGAAGAGGAAGAGGAAGAAGAAGATTAATACTACAATGAATACTACTACTACTACTTCTACTACTACTACTACTACTACTACTACTACTACTACTACTACTACTACTACTACTACTACTACTACTACTTCTACTACTACTACTACTACTACTACTACTACTACTACTACTACTACTACTACTACTACTACTACTACTACTACTACTGCTACAACTACTACTACTACTGCTACTACTACTACTTCTACTAATTACTTTTAATCATAAGTAATGAGAATGGAGACTTCTTTGATTAATCTCCCACCAGACCTCAGTCTCTTCTGGTGTTGATGTAGACAACCCTACTAGATTGACTGGAGACTCATGTCGCTACTGGTGTTGATACTACTAGATTGACTGAGACTCATGTCGCTACTGGTGTTGATGTAGACAACCCTACTAGATTGACTGGAGACTCATGTTGGTACTGGTGTTGATGTAGACAACCCTACTTAGATTGACTGGAGACTCATGTTGGTACTGGTGTTGATGTAGACAACCCTACTTAGATTGACTGGAGACTCATGTTGCTACTGGTGTTGATGTAGACAACCCTACTTAGATTGACTGGAGACTCATGTTGCTACTGGTGTTGATGTAGACAACCCTACTAGATTGACTGGAGACTCATGTCGCTACTGGTGTTGATGTAGACAACCCTACTTAGATTGACTGGAGACTCATGTTGGTACTGGTGTTGATGTAGACAACCCTACTTAGATTGACTGGAGACTCATGTTGCTACTGGTGTTGATGTAGACAACCCTACTTAGATTGACTGGAGACTCATGTTGCTACTGGTGTTGATGTAGACAACCCTACTTAGATTGACTGGAGACTCATGTCGCTTTTGTGTGAAATAGAATAAGGTAGTTCAACAATCATTCCAAACGTATCTACAGCAGTGTTCCCTTTGCGCCGAAACTGCTGGGGGGTTCATCGCTTTTAGATATGTTAAACCTAGCGGGTATGCCAAAGCCTGACAATTTTTTTTCGATTCCGTGAAGTGAAATATCTCAATTATATAGTCTAATGAAAACTATTACACATGTATAAGTTTTCGCGCTCCTTAGCTTAGCTACTAGTTTATTTGATTAATTCAAAATGTTAAGGTTTTGTTTAATTGTGCGACATGTGCCTTTATTGATAGGTTTTCTCCAAGGTTATTTGCCTTTCTGCTATAGGTGACAATGCACCCATCTAGAATTGTTCCGCAGTCAATATTTCACAATTTTCTTCCAAAACTTAAGTTTGCGTTGCCAGTTTAAATCCCTTGACGATAGTGTCCTAGTTAATGACAGATAATTGAAAAGCCCTACTGTGACAGCTGATTGGCTTGGTAATTAACATCAGTGCGTTCTCTTCAATCAATCCATTACCCTTGACCACCAGCTGTTACGTTCATTACCCCATAATATCCCTAAACCTTAAAAACATCCATCACCACATTTGCCACACTCAACACACACAGTAATGGAAAACCCGTTTAAGACACACATCTCTTGGACCAATCAAGGCATTTTTTAACATTTTCTCAGATTATTCAACAGATTTTATAATTGCACGAGCTATAATCAGTGAGGGTATTAATTAGTTTCGTATTTTGTATTGGTTGTAATGTTTTTACGGGAGATTCATTAGCTTTGTTGAGCTATTATTAACAGACGCATGAGCTCCAATTTAACTTTGTTGGATAATATTATGATGCGAAGACTCTGAAAACAGCTTGTTGCTGTAGATTATTCTGAGAGGAGATTTGGTGCGTTTGTATGAGTGTGAGTGTTCAAGGAAAACTGCGCATGATAATTTAATTCTGAGAATAATGATATCCGAAACAAAAAAAATCCAAACGCGAAGATGGAAGAGCGTGTCAGTTCCATAGTCCCTCTTTTTGCAGACGACTTATATTGCATCTGGCACGTAATGAATATTTCATGTTAGAGAAATGATTAACCTACCTCATGCCTCTCTAGGACCCAAGCCCTCGCCTTACAAGCGCAGGTAAATAGTCTACCGACGGGTCAACTGTCGTGAGAAGATTTCGAGAAAGGACTTTTATATTCTTTGGTATAAATTTGTTGCAGCGAATATTAAAAATTACCGTCTGCGTTTGTTTAGAATGCTTCATGTCAGAATACACTGAGCGCTTTTCTGAGGCCTAAGGAGACAGACCCTATAAGCTATAATCCTGTCAATATGGACTTCACTGCCACGTTCAAAGACTAAAAGAGATTGCTCTTTCAATTCATCCAAACAAGATAAGGACTAGGCTAGATCTAGATTTAAGTATGGGTCTATTTTGACAACCAAGTAGCACAAAATCTTGATCTAAATATAAACATAATTTTGTATGTCGCCAAAATGTATGTATAACCTTGATGTAGATTATCAAGCGGCCTCTCAATAAAAGTGAGGGCATAACTCTGGTACGTTCCCTTCACCAAAGAAATAGAGTGAAACTTTTCATTCTCTAAGTTGAGCTTCCGAAAAAAAAAATATTTGAATCAAGTAAAACGATCAAAAACGTTCTAAACACAAAGGGAAAAATAAACGAAAAAAGCCTATGATTTCAAAGCTTTTCATGGGTTGACTGTAAGGACTCAATAATTTTTCTTAATCCGAGCCCGAATGCATGAAGGTCTTGTAATGATTCTAGCTGGCAGGTCCTCGTTAGTGTGGAATAATAATATCTAGCTGCTCTCAGTTTCAACTTTAATCTCTCATCTTCTCACAAACACAAACACACCCCTCTCTCTCTCTCTCTCTCTCTCTCTCTCCCACGCTCTCTCTAACTCTCACTCTCTCTCTCTCTCTCTCTCTCTCTCTCTCTCTCTCTCTCTCTCTCTCTCTCTCTCTCTACCTATCAGTCTTTACTTACCTCGCCCTATGTATCTCTATTTTCACTGAAACTTTTATTCTTAATGTCCTTTAGTACGCCTTTCTAGTTTTCTTTTCCTCTCTATATTTTATATCTTTCCCTTTCATTTCTCTCAATTTTTTTTTCTTTACATGGTCTGGTAATGAGTTTTCCAGAGAAAGTTCAAACTATCGTATTATAGATGGTCAGGTAATAAGATTTTCAGGTAAAGTTCAAACGGTCAGACAATAGGTGGTCAGGTAGTAAGATACTTAAGTAAATTTCACAGTTTTTTTTAGGTGTTCAGGTAATAAGTTGTTCAAGTAAAGTTCAAACGGTCGCACTATAGGTGGTGAAGTAATTGCTCGTTCAGAGAAAGTTCAAACGGTCGCACTATAGGTGGTGAAGTAATTGCTCGTTCAGAGAAAGTTCAAACAGTTGGACTATAGGTGATGAAGTAATTTCTCGTTGAGTGATAGTTCAAACTGTTGGACTATAGGTGGTGAAGTAATTGCTCGTTCACAGAAAGTTCAAACGGTTGGACTATAGGTGGTGAAGTAATTGCTCGTTGAGAGATAGTTCAAACGGTCGGACTATATAGGTGGTGAAGTAATTGCTCGTTGAGAGATAGTTCCAAACAGTTGGACTATAGGTTAGTGGAGTAATTGCTCGTTGAGAGATAGTTCAAACAGTTGGACTATAGGTGGTGAAGTAATTGCTCGTTGAGAGATAGTTCAAACAGTTGGACTATAGGTGGTGAAGTAATTGCTCGTTGAGAGATAGTTCAAACGGTCGGACTATAGGTGGTGAAGTAATTGCTCGTTGAGAGATAGTTCAAACAATTGGACTATAGGTTATGGAGTAATTGCTCGTTGAGAGATAGTTCAAACAGTTGGACTATAGGTGGTGAAGTAATTGCTCGTTCACAGAAAGTTCAAACGGTTGGACTATAGGTGGTGTAATAAGTTCAAACAGTTGGACTATAGGTGGTGAAGTAATTGCTCGTTGAGAGATAGTTCAAACAGTTGGACTATAGGTGGTGAAGTAATTGCTCGTTCACAGAAAGTTCAAACGGTTGGACTATAGGTGGTGAAGTAATTGCTCGTTGAGAGAAAGTTCAAACAGTTGGACTATAGGTGGTGAAGTAATTGCTCGTTGAGAGATAGTTCAAACAGTTAAACTATAGGTGGTGAAGTAATTGCTCGTTGAGAGAAAGTTCAAACAGTTGGACTATAGGTGGTGAAGTAATTGCTCGTTGAGAGATAGTTCAAACAGTTGGACTATAGGTGGTGAAGTAATTGCTCGTTCAGAGAAAGTTCAAACGGTTGGACTATAGGTGGTGAAGTAATTGCTCGTTGAGAGATAGTTCAAACAGTTGGACTATAGGTGGTGAAGTAATTGCTCGTTGAGAGATAGTTCAAACGGTCGGACTATAGGTGATGAAGTAATTGCTCGTTGAGAGATAGTTCAAACAGTTGGACTATAGGTGGTGAAGTAATTGCTCGTTGAGAGATAGTTCAAACAGTTGGACTATAGGTGGTGAAGTAATTGCTCGTTCAGAGAAAGCCGAGCCCTTTGAACGCATTAATACGTATTCGTTTAGGACAGAAACATCTTAGGTCTGGGGAACACATTCTGTCCTGGAATCCTCAGTGTAAAAGATCTATGGTAAGACCACATGGAACTTGGAGGAGAGTCTGGGAGGACGACGTGATGAGGTGTGGAGGGACATGGACAGAGTTGAAGAAACTGGCCCAGGATGGGGAAAGATGGAAAGGATTTGTTGGTGGCCTATACCCTGAGGCAGGTCGAGAAAAGATTTGTTGGTGGCCTATACCCTGAGGCAGGTCGAGAAAGGATTTGTTGGTGGCCTATACCCTGAGGCAGGTCGAGAAAAGATTTGTTGGTGGCCTATACCCTGAGGCAGGTCGAGAAAAGATTTGTTGGTGGCCTATACCCTGAGGCAGGTCGAGAAAGGATTTGTTGGTGGCCTATACCCTGAGGCAGGTCGAGAAAAGATTTGTTGGTGGCCTATACCCTGAGGCAGGTCGAGAAAAAGATTTGTTGGTGGCCTATACCCTGAGGCAGGTCCGAGAAAAGATTTGTTGGTGGCCTATACCCTGAGGCAGGTCGAGAAAAGATTTGTTGGTGGCCTATACCCTGAGGCAGGTCGAGAAAAGATTTGTTGGTGGCCTATACCCTGAGGCAGGGTCGAGAAAGGATTTGTTGGTGGCCTATACCCTGAGGCAGGTCGAGAAAAGATTTGTTGGTGGCCTATACCCTGAGGCAGGTCGAGAAAAGATTTGTTGGTGGCCTATACCCTGAGGCAGGTCGAGAAAAGATTTGTTGGTGGCCTATACCCTGAGGCAGGTCGAGAAAAGATTTGTTGGTGGCCTATACCCTGAGGCAGGTCGAGAAAGGATTTGTTGGTGGCCTATACCCTGAGGCAGGTCGAGAAAAGATTTGTTGGTGGCCTATACCCTGAGGCAGGTCGAGAAAAGATTTGTTGGTGGCCTATACCCTGAGGCAGGTCGAGAAAGGATTTGTTGGTGGCCTATACCCTGAGGCAGGTCGAGAAAGGATTTGTTGGTGGCCTATACCCTGAGGCAGGTCGAGAAAAGATTTGTTGGTGGCCTATACCCTGAGGCAGGTCGAGAAAAGATTTGTTGGTGGCCTATACCCTGAGGCAGGTCGAGAAAAGATTTGTTGGTGGCCTATACCCTGAGGCAGGTCGAGAAAGGATTTGTTGGTGGCCTATACCCTGAGGCAGGTCGAGAAAAGCAATGAATACTTTCTTTTCACATTTTGATCAGAAAATATTAATTAGTAAAATTCAGAGCTCTTAGAGGCGATTGTGTCTTTCCTCATCAACATGATACGGAATGTGTTGTTCAACTTAGGGTTTCAGGGATGTCGTAGACAACCCCCTTAATCTCTAATTTCTGTTGATTATAAACTGGTGTTCTGTGCCTACTTTAGTGAGATATAGGAGAACTCAGCAAGGCAACCCAAGCCCTAGATACATCTTTCAATGAAATGTACGAAAGGTTTTCGTGTTGTTTTTTGTTTCCTACCACTTTCCTTAATTCACGAATATTTGCAAGTGATTTTAAATTTTCTTCTCCCTCTCTCTCTCTCTCTCTCTCTCTCTCTCTCTCTCTCTCTCTCTCTCTCTCTCTCTCTCTCTCTCTCTCTCTCTCTCTCTCTCTCTCTCTCTCTCTCTCTCTCTCTCTCTCTCTCTCTCTCTCTCTCTCTCTCTCTCTCTCTCTCTCTCTCTCTCTCTCTCTCTCTTTCTCTCTCTCTCTCGCTCTCGCTCTCTCTCTGTATCTATCTATCTATATATCTATACATAATTACAATCACTCCTCATCCTCATCATTCTCTTCCTCCAGACCTCTTCTTCTTCTTCTTCTTCCTCTTCTTCTTCTTCTTCTTCTCCTTTTTCTTCTTCTTCTTCTTCTTCTCATTCTTCTTCTCCTTCTTCTTCTCCTTCTTCCTCTTCTCCTCTGTTATTATCACTGTTTCATTACAGCTACCTGATCTTTTTTATGGAGACATCATCTTTTAACTATTTATCTGCACAATCTTGCAATCCTCAATTATGCGACAATCATTTTCAACACACTGCGAGTGTAACTAAATTCTCCTGTCTGACCTAGGACAAATCATTTCTTGTCTTCTCCAACTTTGACATAATATATTAAATTTTGTCTGTTGCAATTGTCTATTTCTATAGTATATAAGTCGCCAAAGATCAATGCTTTTTCTTTTATTAGGCACAATTGAATCAGCGAGCACACGTGCCTGTTTTATTTAAGTCTCTTTTGGTTCCAGGGGGATTTTTTTCTACCCGAGGTGCCTCCCTTGACATTATATAGCCTTGTGACAGAGTCAGTTATTTATTGTCTAATGTCATAACAGCTCTCAGGTCGCGAGGGAGGCACCTCTCTCGCATCGACCGTTTTTCATCATAAGTGTTTATGTTCAACAAATCTGGCTATTGCGGCTCTTTACGATTTGTGGTTGTTTAATGGTCATCCTAAAAACCAGTCAAAACAATTTTATTTGAACCAGTTTGTACACTTTTTCGATAACTATTACCAGGTTAGATTCAAAACTTTTAACCTTTGAAAATGCTTAGTTTCAATTTCCTTTAAAAGAAGACAATTTTCTGATATTGTTTCATTTAATTCATTCCAACCCTAGGCAGTGTGACAGAATTTATGGTTATCTTTGATACAAGGTTGTTAAATCTTCACAGAATTCAAACAGAGAGAAACTGGGAGGTGTGTAGCTTTCTATATTTCTCTTATCTGGCCGATTGGAACTCCATTCTGCACCAAGAGATTCAAAGGCTTCTCGAGAACGTCTTAACCCTCTTATGTTGCCTAGAGATCTACAGCCTGGGAAGAATCTCTCGAGGTGGTGTGTGCGGGCAGCAGTTGGTTGAGGGATATTTGAGGCTCAGTTCAACGAACTTAAACTTTTCTAACATCCTTATCTCTGTCTGTGAAGATCGGGCGAAGAAAAAAGGAGGGGAGGGGAGATACAGAACACAATGTGGAAAACACAGAAGCAGCCGATGCTAACAAAAGATGATAAAGAACTACGTTTTTCATAACATTGATTCGAGTTCCCAACTCTCCATGGAGTTTTTTGTGTGTTGCACAGTTTGAGTAATTGTTCCTTATTCAACTTACAAGAAAAAACTCTGAACTTTGTAAGAGCCAAATCACTCTCCGAAAAATATAGCCTTGAACGCACAAAACACCTCCCTTGGACTGTTATAAATGAACAAGCTGAAAAACCAACGAGACTCGGTGTCAATTTCCAGGGACTGAAGTGCATGTGTGTATCTAAAGATCTTATAATTGGTCTTGATATCTCTCTTCTTACTTATATAATTCAGATATATGCTTCCAATTATTCATCTTAACCTAGAATTGAGATATTTTGATAATTTTAATTTAAACACAAAATTTACATGTAGAACTTCATTCCTTTCGGAATATAAGAAATCGACTTAATATTCTCTTCATTCTCAATCTGTTTTGAGATCCTTTAAAACGCTTAATAAATTAGAAAGCTGTGAATTTTCGCGTCCAGAGCATAAACGTGTAGTGTCTCGCGGGAATTCCTAGCCACCCAGTTGTTTAAACCTAGATCCACACCGCCAGTCAATTGAGAAAGACTGTCGTTGTTAAAGAATGACAAAATGTCGCGCGAAATTGGTGATCGTAAGTTAGCCTAATATATGAAATGAATCTTGAAAATTTTAAAAAAATTTCTTATGAAAAAAGTCAGTATATTAATGGAGGCTTCATATCTACACTGGATCAATATATTCATTTTCTGACAAGAACTAACATTGATATATTTTTTCTAAGAATGTAAAATAAATACGTTAACAATATCCATTGATTAAAAGATAAAGAAAATAGTGATTTTTACAACTTTGTTTAATATCGGTGTTAACAAAAAAGTTAACGTTTAAAGAAATAGATTGGACATGTTATGTCATGTTTATATTAACATTGTATTCTTTCGTTAGATGACCAGAGTATAATTTGCATCTGGTGGTGTAATATCTATGTTTTCGTTAGAAAATGGAATGTTTTGAAATCTTTATGTCTATGTTCACCTAATATTTTTACATTTCACTTTTTCTCTATTGCTTTTCTTTTCTGTATGAACTGTTTCTCTCTGTCTCGCCATACTTTCTCTCAAATCCTTTAACTTATATCATTCTATGATGTCTCTTAAACTGCA
>JAWDGP010001238.1:0-11870 GCA_033675545.1 Elysia crispata | reverse complement strand
GTAGAGATGGCCAAAATAGAAATTAACCGGCGGCCATAATGAATTTATGCTAATTATAGAGATGGCTAAAAAATAAATTAACCGGCGGCCACATAAAAATAATGCAAGTTATAGAGATTACTAAGATAAAATTAACCGGCGGCCATATTGAATTTATGCTAATTATAAAGATGGCTAAAATAGAAATTAACCGGCGGCCATATTGAATTTATGCTAATTATAGAGATGGCCAAAATAGAAATTAACCGATGGCCATAATGAATTTATGCTAATTATAGAGATGGCCAAAATAGAAATTAACCGATGGCCATATTGAATTTATACTAATTATAGAGATGGCCAAAATAGAAATTAACCAAGATAAAATTAACCGGCGGCCATATTCAATTTATGCTAATTATAGAGATGGCCAAAATAGAAATTAACCGATGGCCATATATAATTTATGCTAATTATAGAGATGGCCAAAATATAAAATTAACCGATGGCCATATTGAATTTATGCTAATTATAGAGATGGCGAAAATAGAAATTAACCGGCGTCTATATTGGATTTATGCTAATTGTAGAGATGGCCAAACTAGAATAAATTGCCCGCCACATTAAAATTATGCTTTTTATAGAGATGGCCAAAATAGAAATTAACCGGCGTCTATATTGGATTTATGCTAATTGTAGAGATGGCCAAAATAGAAATTAACCGGCGGCCATAATGAATTTATGCTAATTATAGAGATGGCTAAAAAAGAAATTAACCGGCGGCCACATTAAAATTATGCTTGTTATAGAGATTACTAAGATAAAATTAACCGGCGGCCATATTGAATTTATGCTAATTATAGAGATGACTAAAATAGAAATTAACCGGCGGCCATATTGAATTTATGCTAATTATAGAGATGGCCAAAATAGAAATTAACCGATGGCCATAATGAATTTATGCTAATTATAGAGATGGCCAAAATATAAATTAACCGATGGCCATATTGAATTTATGCTAATTATAGAGATGGCCAAAATAGAAATTAACCAAGATAAAATTAACCGGCGGCCATATTGAATTTATGCTAATTATAGAGATGGCCAAAATAGAAATTAACCGATGGCCATATATAATTTATGCTAATTATAGAGATGGCCAAAATAGAAATTAACCGATGGCCATTTTGAATTTATGCTAATTATAGAGATGGCCAAAATAGAAATTAACCGGCGTCTATATTGGATTTATGCTAATTGTAGAGATGGGCAAAATAGAATCAACTGGCGGCCACATTAAAATTATGCTTGTTATAGAGATTACCAAGATAAAATTAACCGGCGGCCATATTGAATTTATGCTAATTATAGAGATGGCTAAAATAGAAATTAACCGGCGGCCATATTGAATTTATGCTAATTATAGAGATGGCCAAAATAGAAATTAACCGGCGGCCATAATGAATTTATGCTAATTATAGAGATGGCTAAAATAGAAATTAACCGGCGGCCATATTGAATTTATGCTAATTATAGAGATGGCCAAAATAGAAATTAACCGGCGGCCATAATGAATTTATGCTAATTATAGAGATGGCTAAAAAAGAAATTAACCGGCGGCCACATTAAAATTATGCTTGTTATAGAGATTACTAAGATAAAATTAACCGGCGGCCATATTGAATTTATGCTAATTATAAAGATGGCTAAAATAGAAATTAACCGGCGGCCATATTGAATTTATGCTAATTATAGAGATGGCCAAAATAGAAATTAACCGATGGCCATAATGAATTTATGCTAATTATAGAGATGGCCAAAATAGAAATTAACCGATGGCCATATTGAATTTATACTAATTATAGAGATGGCCAAAATAGAAATTAACCAAGATAAAATTAACCGGCGGCCATATTCAATTTATGCTAATTATAGAGATGGCCAAAATAGAAATTAACCGATGGCCATATATAATTTATGCTAATTATAGAGATGGCCAAAATATAAATTAACCGATGGCCATATTGAATTTATGCTAATTATAGAGATGGCGAAAATAGAAATTAACCGGCGTCTATATTGGATTTATGCTAATTGTAGAGATGGCCAAACTAGAATAAATTGCCCGCCACATTAAAATTATGCTTTTTATAGAGATGGCCAAAATAGAAATTAACCGGCGTCTATATTGGATTTATGCTAATTGTAGAGATGGCCAAAATAGAAATTAACCGGCGGCCATAATGAATTTATGCTAATTATAGAGATGGCTAAAAAAGAAATTAACCGGCGGCCACATTAAAATTATGCTTGTTATAGAGATTACTAAGATAAAATTAACCGGCGGCCATATTGAATTTATGCTAATTATAGAGATGACTAAAATAGAAATTAACCGGCGGCCATATTGAATTTATGCTAATTATAGAGATGGCCAAAATAGAAATTAACCAGATGGCCATCTTAAATTTATGCTAATTATAGAGATGGCCAAAATAGAAATTAAACAGAGGGATCAGTGGAGGATACTATGCTAATTGTAGAGATGGCCGAGGCGTTGCAGTCTGACGACTACGATGCGGAACCACATTAAAATTATGCTAAGTTATAGAGATGGCCAAAAATAGAAATTAACCGGTGGCCATATTGAATTTATGCTAATTATAGAGATGGCCAAAATATAAATTAACCGATGGCCATATTGAATTTATGCTCATTATAGAGATGGCCAAAATAGAAATTAACCAAGATAAAATTAACCGGCGGCCATATTGAATTTATGTTAATTATAGAGATGGCTAAAAAAGAAATTAACCGATGGCCATATATAATTTATGCTAATTATAGAGATGGCCAAAATAGAAATTAACCGATGGCCATAATGAATTTATGCTAATTATAGAGATGGCCAAAATAGAAATTAACCGGCGTCTATATTGAATTTATGCTAATTGTAGAGATGGGCAAAATAGAATCAACTGGCGGCCACATTAAAATTATGCTTGTTATAGAGATTACCAAGATAAAATTAACCGGCGGCCATATTGAATTTATGCTAATTATAGAGATGGCCAAAATAGAAATTAATCAGAGGCCATATTGAATATATGCTAATTATAGAGATGGCTAAAATAGAAATTAACCGGCGGCCATATTGAATTTATGCTAATTATAGAGATGGCCAAAATAGAAATTAACCGGCGGCCATATTGAATTTATGCTAATTATAGAGATGGCCAAAATAGAAATTAACCGGCGGCCATAATGAATTTATGCTAATTATAGAGATGGCTAAAAAAGAAATTAACCGGCGGCCACATTAAAATTATGCTTGTTATAGAGATTACTAAGATAAAATTAACCGGCGGCTATATTGAATTTATGCTAATTATAAAGATGGCTAAAATAGAAATTAACCGGCGGCCATATTGAATTTATGCTAATTATAGAGTTGGCCAAAATAGAAACTAACCGATGGCGATAATGAATTTATGCTAATTATAGAGATGGCCAAAATAGAAATTAACCGATGGCCATATTCAATTTATGCTAATTATAGAGATGGCCAAAATAGAAATTAACCAAGATAAAATTAACCGGCGGCCATATTGAATTTATGCTAATTATAGAGATGGCCAAAATAGAAATTAACCGATGGCCATATTGAATTTATACTAATTATAGAGATGGCCAAAATAGAAATTAACCAAGATAAAATTAACCGGCGGCCATATTCAATTTATGCTAATTATAGAGATGGCCAAAATAGAAATTAACCGATGGCCATATTGAATTTATGCTAATTATAGAGATGGCGAAAATAGAAATTAACCGGCGTCTATATTGGATTTATGCTAATTGTAGAGATGGCCAAACTAGAATAAATTGCCCGCCACATTAAAATTATGCTTTTTATAGAGATGGCCAAAATAGAAATTAACCGGCGTCTATATTGGATTTATGCTAATTGTAGAGATGGCCAAAATAGAAATTAACCGGCGGCCATAATGAATTTATGCTAATTATAGAGATGGCTAAAAAAGAAATTAACCGGCGGCCACATTAAAATTATGCTTGTTATAGAGATTACTAAGATAAAATTAACCGGCGGCCATATTGAATTTATGCTAATTATAGAGATGACTAAAATAGAAATTAACCGGCGGCCATATTGAATTTATGCTAATTATAGAGATGGCCAAAATAGAAATTAACCGATGGCCATAATGAATTTATGCTAATTATAGAGATGGCCAAAATATAAATTAACCGATGGCCATATTGAATTTATGCTAATTATAGAGATGGCCAAAATAGAAATTAACCAAGATAAAATTAACCGGCGGCCATATTGAATTTATGCTAATTATAGAGATGGCCAAAATAGAAATTAACCGATGGCCATATATAATTTATGCTAATTATAGAGATGGCCAAAATAGAAATTAACCGATGGCCATATTGAATTTATGCTAATTATAGAGATGGCCAAAATAGAAATTAACCGGCGTCTATATTGGATTTATGCTAATTGTAGAGATGGGCAAAATAGAATCAACTGGCGGCCACATTAAAATTATGCTTGTTATAGAGATTACCAAGATAAAATTAACCGGCGGCCATATTGAATTTATGCTAATTATAGAGATGGCTAAAATAGAAATTAACCGGCGGCCATATTGAATTTATGCTAATTATGGAGATGGCCAAAATAGAAATTAACCGGCGGCCATATTGAATTTATGCTAATTATAGAGATGGCCAAAATAGAAATTAACCGACGTGTATATTAGATTTATGCTAATTGTAGAGATGGGCAAAATAGAATCAACTGGCGGCCACATTAAAATTATGCTTGTTATAGAGATTACCAAGATAAAATTAACCGGCGGCCATATTGAATTTATGCTAATTATAGAGATGGCTAAAATAGAAATTAACCGGCGGCCATATTGAATTTATGCTAATTATAGAGATGGCCAAAATAGAAATTAACCGGCGGCCATAATGAATTTATGCTAATTATAGAGATGGCCAAAATAGAAATTAACCGGCGTCTATATTGAATTTATGCTAATTGTAGAGATGGGCAAAATAGAATCAACTGGCGGCCACATTAAAATTATGCTTGTTATAGAGATTACCAAGATAAAATTAACCGGCGGCCATATTGAATTTATGCTAATTATAGAGATGGCCAAAATAGAAATTAATCAGAGGCCATATTGAATATATGCTAATTATAGAGATGGCTAAAATAGAAATTAACCGGCGGCCATATTGAATTTATGCTAATTATAGAGATGGCCAAAATAGAAATTAACCGATGGCCATAATGAATTTATGCTAATTATAGAGATGGCCAAAATAGAAATTAACCGATGGCCATATTGAATTTATGCTAATTATAGAGATGGCCAAAATAGAAATTAACCAAGATAAAATTAACCGGCGGCCATATTCAATTTATGCTAATTATAGAGATGGCCAAAATAGAAATTAACCGATGGCCATATATAATTTATGCTAATTATAGAGATGGCCAAAATATAAATTAACCGATGGCCATATTGAATTTATGCTAATTATAGAGATGGCGAAAATAGAAATTAACCGGCGTCTATATTGGATTTATGCTAATTGTAGAGATGGCCAAACTAGAATAAATTGCCCGCCACATTAAAATTATGCTTTTTATAGAGATGGCCAAAATAGAAATTAACCGGCGTCTATATTGGATTTATGCTAATTGTAGAGATGGCCAAAATAGAAATTAACCGGCGGCCATAATGAATTTATGCTAATTATAGAGATGGCTAAAAAAGAAATTAACCGGCGGCCACATTAAAATTATGCTTGTTATAGAGATTACTAAGATAAAATTAACCGGCGGCCATATTGAATTTATGCTAATTATAAAGATGGCTAAAATAGAAATTAACCGGCGGCCATATTGAATTTATGCTAATTATAGAGATGGCCAAAATAGAAATTAACCGATGGCCATAATGAATTTATGCTAATTATAGAGATGGCCAAAATAGAAATTAACCGATGGCCATATTGAATTTATACTAATTATAGAGATGGCCAAAATAGAAATTAACCAAGATAAAATTAACCGGCGGCCATATTCAATTTATGCTAATTATAGAGATGGCCAAAATAGAAATTAACCGATGGCCATATATAATTTATGCTAATTATAGAGATGGCCAAAATATAAATTAACCGATGGCCATATTGAATTTATGCTAATTATAGAGATGGCGAAAATAGAAATTAACCGGCGTCTATATTGGATTTATGCTAATTGTAGAGATGGCCAAACTAGAATAAATTGCCCGCCACATTAAAATTATGCTTTTTATAGAGATGGCCAAAATAGAAATTAACCGGCGTCTATATTGGATTTATGCTAATTGTAGAGATGGCCAAAATAGAAATTAACCGGCGGCCATAATGAATTTATGCTAATTATAGAGATGGCTAAAAAAGAAATTAACCGGCGGCCACATTAAAATTATGCTTGTTATAGAGATTACTAAGATAAAATTAACCGGCGGCCATATTGAATTTATGCTAATTATAGAGATGACTAAAATAGAAATTAACCGGCGGCCATATTGAATTTATGCTAATTATAGAGATGGCCAAAATAGAAATTAACCGATGGCCATAATGAATTTATGCTAATTATAGAGATGGCCAAAATATAAATTAACCGATGGCCATATTGAATTTATGCTAATTATAGAGATGGCCAAAATAGAAATTAACCAAGATAAAATTAACCGGCGGCCATATTGAATTTATGCTAATTATAGAGATGGCCAAAATAGAAATTAACCGATGGCCATATATAATTTATGCTAATTATAGAGATGGCCAAAATAGAAATTAACCGATGGCCATATTGAATTTATGCTAATTATAGAGATGGCCAAAATAGAAATTAACCGGCGTCTATATTGGATTTATGCTAATTGTAGAGATGGGCAAAATAGAATCAACTGGCGGCCACATTAAAATTATGCTTGTTATAGAGATTACCAAGATAAAATTAACCGGCGGCCATATTGAATTTATGCTAATTATAGAGATGGCCAAAATAGAAATTAACCGGCGGCCATATTGAATTTATGCTAATTATGGAGATGGCCAAAATAGAAATTAACCGATGGCCATAATGAATTTATGCTAATTATAGAGATGGCCAAAATAGAAATTAACCGGCGTCAATATTGGATTTATGCTAATTGTAGAGATGGGCAAAATAGAATCAACTGGCGGCCACATTAAAATTATGCTTTTTATAGAGATGGCCACAATAGAAATTAACCGGCGTCTATATTGGATTATGCTAATTGTAGAGATGGGCAAAATAGAAATTAACCGGCGGCCATATTGAATTTATGCTAATTATAGAGATGGCCAAAATAGAAATTAACCGGCGGCCATATTGAATTTATGCTAATTATAGAGATGGCCAAAATAGAAATTAACCGGCGGCCATAATGAATTTATGCTAATTATAGAGATGGCCAAAATAGAAATTAACCGGCGGCCATAATGAATTTATGCTAATTATAGAGATGGCTAAAAAAGAAATTAACCGGCGGCCACATTAAAATTATGCTTGTTATAGAGATTACTAAGATAAAATTAACCGGCGGCCATATTGAATTTATGCTAATTATAGAGATGGCTAAAATAGAAATTAACCGGCGGCCATATTGAATTTATGCTAATTATAGAGATGGCCAAAATAGAAATTAACCGATGGCCATAATGAATTTATGCTAATTATAGAGATGGCCAAAATAGAAATTAACCGATGGCCATATTGAATTTATGCTAATTATAGAGATGGCCAAAATAGAAATTAACCAAGATAAAATTAACCGGCGGCCATATTGAATTTATGCTAATTATAGAGATGGCCAAAATAGAAATTAACCGATGGCCATATATAATTTATGCTAATTATAGAGATGGCCAAAATAGAAATTAACCGATGGCCATATTGAATTTATGCTAATTATAGAGATGGCCAAAATAGAAATTAACCGGCGTCTATATTGGATTTATGCTAATTGTAGAGATGGCCAAAATAGAATCAACTGGCGGCCACATTAAAATTATGCTTGTTATAGAGATTACCAAGATAAAATTAACCGGCGGCCATATTGAATTTCTGCTAATTATAGAGATGGCCAAAATAGAAATTAACCGATGGCCATATATAATTTATGCTCATTATAGAGATGGCCAAAATAGAAATTAACCGGCGGCCATATTGAATTTATGCTAATTATAGAGATGGCCAAAATAGAAATTAACCGGCGGCCATATTGAATTTATGCTAATTATAGAGATGGCTAAAATAGAAATTAACTGGTGGCAACATTAAATTTATGCTTGTTATAGAGATTACCAAGATAAAATTAACCGGCGGCCATATTGAATTTATGCTAATTATAGAGATGGCTAAAATAGAAATTAACCGTAGAGATGGCCAAAATAGAAATTAACCGATGGCCATATTGAATTTATGCTAATTATAGAGATAGCAAATAGAAATTAACCAAGATAAAATTAACCGGCGGCCATATTAGATTTATGCTAATTATAGAGATGGCAAAAATAGAAATTAACCAAGATAAAATTAACCGGCGGCCATATTCAATTTATGCTAATTATAGAGATGGCCAAAATAGAAATTAACCGATGGCCATATATAATTTATGCTAATTATAGAGATGGCCAAAATATAAATTAACCGATGGCCATATTGAATTTATGCTAATTATAGAGATGGCGAAAATAGAAATTAACCGGCGTCTATATTGGATTTATGCTAATTGTAGAGATGGGCAAACTAGAATAAATTGCCCGCCACATTAAAATTATGCTTTTTATAGAGATGGCCAAAAAACAAATTAACCGGCGTCTATATTGGATTTATGCTAATTGTAGAGATGGCCAAAATAGAAATTAACCGGCGGCCATATTGAATTTATGCTAATTATAGAGATGGCTAAAAAAGAAATTAACCGGCGGCCACATTAAAATTATGCTTGTTACAGAGATTACCAAGATAAAATTAACCGGCGGCCATATTGAATTTATGCTAATTATAGAGATGGCTAAAATAGAAATTAACCGGCGGCCATATTGAATTTATGCTAATTATAGAGATGGCCAAAATAGAAATTAACCGGCGGCCATAATGAATTTATGCTAATTATAGAGATGGCCAAAATAGAAATTAACCGGCGGCCATAATGAATTTATGCTAATTATAGAGATGGCTAAAAAAGAAATTAACCGGCGGCCACATTAAAATTATGCTTGTTATAGAGATTACTAAGATAAAATTAACCGGCGGCAATATTGAATTTATGCTAATTATAGAGATGGCTAAAATAGAAATTAACCGGCGGCCATATTGAATTTATGCTAATTATAGAGATGGCCAAAATAGAAATTAACCGATGGCCATAATGAATTTTTGCTAATTATAGAGATGGCCAAAATAGAAATTAACCGGCGTCTATATTGGATTTATGCTAATTGTAGAGATGGGCAAAATAGAATCAACTGGCGGCCACATTAAAATTATGCTTGTTATAGAGATTACCAAGATAAAATTAACCGGCGGCCATATTGAATTTATGCTAATTATGGAGATGGCCAAAATAGAAATTAACCGGCGTCAATATTGGATTTATGCTAATTGTAGAGATGGGCAAAATAGAATCAACTGGCGGCCACATTAAAATTATGCTTGTTATAGAGATTACCAAGATAAAATTAACCGGCGGCCATATTGAATTTATGCTAATTATAGAGATGGCTAAAATAGAAATTAACCGGTGGCCATATTGAATTTATGCTAATTATAGAGATGGCCAAAATAGAAATTAACCGGCGGCCATATTGAATTTATGCTAATTATAGAGATGGCCAAAATAGAAATTAACCGGCGTCAATATTGAATTTATGCTAATTGTAGAGATGGGCAAAATAGAATCAACTGGCGGCCACATTAAAATTATGCTTGTTATAGAGATTACCAAGATAAAATTAACCGGCGGCCATATTGAATTTATGCTAATTGTAGAGATGGCCAAAATAGAAATTAACCGGCGGCCATATTGAATTTATGCTAATTATAGAGATGGCCAAAATAGAAATTAACCGGCGGCCATATTGAATTTATGCTAATTATAGAGATGGCCAAAATAGAAATTAACCGGCGTCAATATTGGATTTATGCTAATTGTAGAGATGGGCAAATTAGAAATTTGAAATATATTGTACATGTATATGAAATAATGAGATACAATTTACATAAAGATAGTTTATAATAACTGCACAAAATTGTTTGTTTCAAGAGCTAATTTAATCTCATCAGATTTTAGTAATTATCTAAATAGAACTTTACAGGTTTAGAAAAAAAGTAAAATTGAACATTTTTAGAAAATCTAATAATACAAAAAAATAAAACTGAGCAAGTTTCTTTTTATCTACGATTAAACCTATTATAAATTAAGGAGGATGGAGGAATTCCGTCCCCCAGTCAAGATTATCAATCGTTTTTAAGGGGAAATATTTGCATAAAGGAACAATAATTTTTTTCACTCATCCACAGACACATCTAGGATGTGTTTCGTCGTATTACGACTCATCAGTGTGGCTATAGAGTATGGATTTATTCAAGTGTCCACCATTCAGTTAAAATCGTTTTGTTCTGGATCGAAAGTCCAAAATGCTCATAAATACCATATGTAAACTATAGGCAGTCTTTTTTGGGCCATGTGATGAGAAAAAAAAACCTAAAACATCTTGTGGCAACTCGATTGATTTTAAAGGAAACGGCAGCAGGGGAAAGAAGCGAGAAAAGATAAGTGGCTAAATGTAAAATGAGTGACAGAGGCACTTAACAGCATCAAGGTATAGAGATGCGCAGAAGGTCATGATCGCCTACTGTAAAGAGCAGGGCCCCTAATTCATAGAGAATTTTCTATGAATAATCTAAGGATTGCCGTGTTTTACAAAAAAAAAGGTACATCTAATAAAGGTAGTTGTAAGCTATATATGTCTTTGTTGTTTCAACGTAGATGGTTACCGCATATGTTGGGCGCTGCTCTACATAAAATTATGTATAGACAACCACTGCCATAAATACAGCACAGATTGCAAATATAACATCTTACTCCAGTTCTATAACATTTTCAAAACTGGAAAATACAAAGGACTCAAAGCATACATAGTGAAAAAACAAGCAAACCATAAAACAAAGGAATGTATTCACAGACAACACTTTGCAGACATGAAATTTGCTTGAAAAGAAAGACATGAATATTAGAAGATAAACATATAAGTCTCACTTGTACATGAGGTGTAAGCTGACTACCTTTGATTGGTCTACAAATGTAGCCCAAAATTTGTCTTGACCTGCAAAGACTTAAAGCAAGAACAGATGATTTTTTCCCCTCTCCTAATTTTTGGAGAAAAAGAATATGATTTTTGTGAAAGAGAAAGTTTGTTTTAAGCAGAAAGGATAAGAAAAGAGATGACATGAAAGATTGAAAAACCTGTCTGTCCTACTGGAGAAAACGAAGAAATACACACTTAAATGCAATGATGTCACAAGGCTGCTTGAATTGAACCAACAGAAGGTTTCAGCACTTTAAGCCTATATCTCTGCCAAGTCATGAACTGATTTCTGAAAACTACCAGCCTTATTCCCATTATAATTGTGATAAAACAATAATTTGACAATAAACTTACAAAATAATTTTTTTTACCACATCAAACATATATAACAGCTGATTTTGGATCTTTGTTAAATTTAAGTTCCTTTCTTTAGAGCAGCAACTCCT
>JAWDGP010001237.1:0-11005 GCA_033675545.1 Elysia crispata | reverse complement strand
TTGTAGTTGTAGTTGTAGTTGTACTTGTTGTAGTTGTAGTTGTACTTGTACTTGTTGTAGTTGTAGTTGTAGTTGTACTTGTTGTAAATGAAGTTGTCCTTGTTGTAGTTGTAGTTGTTCTTGTACTTTTTGTATTTGTAGTTGTTCTTGTTGAAGTTGAAATTGTAGTTGTACTTGTTGTTTTTGTAGTTGTACTTGTACTTGTTGTAGTTGTAGTTAATCTTTTTGTAGTTGTAGTTGTAGTTGTACTTGTTTTAGTTGTACTTGTATTTCTTTTAGTTCTAGTTGTAGTTGTACTTTTTGTATTTGTAGTTGTACTTGTTCTAGTTTTAGTTGTACTGTAATTGTTGTAGTTGTACTTGTTGTAGTTGTAGTTGTACTTATTGTACTTGTATTTGTACTTGTATTTGTAATTGTAGTAGTTTTAGTTGTAATTGTACTTGTAATAGTTGTAGTTGTACTTCTACTTGTTGTAGTTTTAGTTGTACTTGTTGAATTTGTAGTTGTACCTTTTGTAGTTTTAGTTGTACTTGTACATGTTGTAGTTGTACTTGTTGTAGTTGTAGTTGTACTTATTGTAATTGTAATCGTAGTTGTAGTTGTAGTTGTTGTAGTTGTAGGTGTACTGTTGTAGATGTAGTTGTACTTGTATTTGTTGTAGTTGTGTTTATACTTGTGTACTTGCAGTTGTACTTTTACTTGTACTTGTTTTAGTTGTTGTTGTAATTGTAGTTGTATTTGTTTTAATTGTAAATGTACTTTTTGTAGTTGTAATTGTACTTGTACTTGTTGTGTATGTAGTTGTACTTGTTGTAGTTGTAGTCGTACTCGTACTATTGTAGTTGTACTTGTACCTATTGTACTTGTTGTAGTTGTAGTTGTAATTGTACGTGTTCTAGTTGAAGTTGTACTTATTGTAGTTGTAGTTGTACTTTTACTTGTTGTAGTTGTAGTTGTACTTGTACTTGTTGTAGTTGTAGTTGTACTTGTACTTGTTGTAGTTGTAGTTGTACTTGTTGTAGTTGTAGTTGTACTTGTACTTGTAGTTGTAGTTGTAGTTTTACTTGTTGTAGTTGTAGTTTACTTGTACTTGTTGTAGTTGTAGTTGTACTTGTACTTGTTGTAGTTGTAGTTGTACTTGCTGTAGTTGTAGTTTACTTGTACTTGTTGCAGTTGTACTTGTACTTGTTGTAGTTGTAGTTGTACTTGTACTTGTTGTAGTTGTAGTTGTACTTGTAGTTGTACTTGTTGTAGTTGTAGTTGTACTTGTACTTGTTGTGAATGTAGTTGTACTTGTTCTTTTTGAAGTTGTAGTTTTACTCGTACTTGTTGTAGTCGTAGTTCCACTTGTTGTAGTTGTAGTTGTACTTGTTGTAGTTGTAGTTGTACTTGTACTTGTTGTACTTGTACTTGTTGTAGTTTAAGTGGTACTTAATGTAGATGTAGTTGTACTTGTACTTGTTGTAGTTGCAGTCGTAGTTGTAATTGTACTTGTACTTGTTGTTGATGTAGTTGTACTTGTACTTGTTGTAGTTGTACTTGTACTTGTTGTAGTTGTAGTTGTACTTGTACTTGTTGTAGTTGTAGTTGTACTTGTACTTGTTGTAGTTGTAGTTGTACTTGTTGTAGTTGTAGTTGTACTTGTTGTAGTTGTAGTTGTACTTGTACTTGTTGTAGTTGTAGTTGTACTTGTTGTAGTTGGAGTTGTACTTGTACTTGTTGTAGTTGTAGTTGTAGTTGTACTTGTTGTAATTTTAGTTGTACTTGTACTTGTTGTAGTTGTAGTTGTACTAGTTTTAGTTATTGTTTTACTTGTACTTGTTGTAGTTGTAGTGTACTTAATGTAGTTGTAGTTGTACTTGTACTTGTTGTAGTTGTAGTTGTACTTGTTGTAGTTGCAGTTGTACTTGTACTTGCACTTGTTGTAGTTTTAGTTGTTCTTGTTGTAGTATTACTCGTACTTGTTGTAGTCGTAGTTGTACTTGTACTTGTTGTACTTGTAGTTGTACTTGTTGTAATTGTAGTTGTTCTTGTACTTGTTGTACTTGTAGTTGTAAATGCACTTGTTGTAGTTGTAGTTTCACTTGTTGTAATTGTATTTGTATTTGTTGTAGTTGTAGCTGTACTTGTACTTGTTGCAGTTGTAGTTGTACTTGTTGTACTTGTAGTTGTACTTGTACTTGTACTTGGTTTGTTGTAGTTGTACTTGTTGTAGTTGTAGTTGTACTTGTACTTGTTGTAGTTGTAGTTGTACATGTTGTAGTTGTAGTTGTACTTGTACTTGTTGTAGTTGTAGTTTTACTTGTTGTAGTTGTAGTTGTAGTTGTACTTGTTGTATTTTTAGTTGTAGTTGTACTTGTTGTAGTTGAATTTGTATTTGTTGTGGTTGTAGTTGTACTTTTACTTGTTGTACTTATAATTGTACTTGTAGTTGTTGTTGTAGTTGTAGTTGTATTTGTTGTAGTTGTAGTTGTACCTGTGCTTGTTGTAGTTGTAGTTGTACTCCCTGTAGTCGTAGTTTTTCTTGTTGTAGTTCTTGTTGTATTTGTACTTGTTGTAGTGGTAGTTGTACTTCTACTTGTTGTAGTTGTAGTTGTACTTGTTGTTGTACTTGTTGTAGTTGTAGTTGTACTTGTACTTGTTGTAGTTGTAGTTGTACTTGTTGTAGTTGTAGTTGTACTTGTTGTAGTTGTAGTTGTAGTTGTACTTGTTGTAGTTGTAGGTGCACTTCTTGTAGTTGTAGTTGTATTTGTACTGTACTTGTTGTTGTTGTAGTTGTACTTGTACTTGTTGTAGTTGTACTTGTACTTGTTATAGTTGTACTTGTACTTGTACTTGTTGTAGTCATAGTTACACTTGTTGTAGTTGTACTTGTACTTGTTGTAGTTGTACTTGTACTTGTACTTGTTGTAATTGAAAATGTACTTGTAGTTGTAGTTTTAGTTGTACTTGTTGTAGATGTCGTTGTAATTGTACTTGTTGTAGTTGTAGGTGCACTTGTTCTAGTTGTAGTTGTACTTTTATTTAATGTAGATGTAGTTTTACTTTTACTTGTTGTAGTTGTAGTCTACTTGTACTTGTTGTAATGCTAGTTGTAGTTGTAGTTGTACTCGTTGTAGTTGTAGTTGTACTTGTACTTGTTTTAGTTGTAGTTGTAGTTGTACTTGTTTTAGTTGTAGTTGTACTTGTTTTAGTTGTAGTTGTACTTGTACTTGTTGTAGTTGTAGTTGTACTTGTTGTAGTTGTAGTGTACTCAATGTAGTTGAAGTTGTACTTGTATTTGTTGTAGTTGTAGTTGTACTTGTTGTAGTTGTAGTTGTACTTGTGTAGTTGTAATTGTACTTGTACTTGTACTTGTTGTAGTTGTACTTGTACTTGTTGTATTCGTAGTTGTACTTAATGTAGTTGTAGTTGTACTTGTACTTGTTAAAGTTGTAGTTGTACTTGTAGTTGTTGTAGTTGTAGTTTTACTTATTGTAGTTGTAGTTGTAATTCCACTTGTTGTAGTTGTAGTTTTACTTGTACTTCTTGTAGTTGTAGTTGTACTTGTTGTAGTTGTACTTGTACTTTTTGAGTTGTAGTTGTACCTATTGTAGTTCTATTTGTACTTGTTGTAGTTGTAGTTATACTTGTTTTTGTTCTAGTTGTAGTTGTAGTTGTACTTGTTGTAGTTGTAGATTACTTGTACTTGTAATTATTGTAGTTGTAGTTGTATCTGCTGTAGTTGTAGTTGTTCTTGTTGTAGTTGTAGTTGTACTTCTACTTGTTGTAGTTGTGGTTGTACTTGTTGTAGTTGTATTTAAACTTGTACTTGTACTTGTTGTAGTTGTAGTTGTACTTGTTGTTGTATTTGTACTTTACTTGTACTTGCACTTGTTGTAGTTGTAGTTGTACTTGTTGTAGTTGTACTTGTACTTGTTGTAGTTGTACTTGTACTTGTTGTAGTTGTAGTTGTACTTGTTGTAGTTGTAGTTGTACTTGTTGTAGTTGAAGTTGTAGTTGTACTTGTTGTAGTTGTAGTTGTAGTTGTACTTGTTGTAATTGTAGTTGTACTTGTACTTGTTGTAGTTGTAGTTGTTCTTATACTTATTAAAGTGGTAGTTGTAGTTGTACTTGTACTTGTTGTAGTTGTAGTTGTAGTTGTAGTTGTACTTGTTGTAGTTGTAGTTGTACATGAACTATTTGTTGTTGTAGTTGTAGTTGTACTTGTTGTAGTTATAGTTGTTCTTGTTCTAGATGTAGTTGTTCTTGTACTTTTAGTAGCTGTAGTTGTACTTGTTGTAGTTATAGTTCTAGTAATACTTGTTGTAGTTGTGGTTGTACTAGTTGTAGTTGTAGTTTTACTTTTACTTGTTGTATTTGTAGTTGTACTTGTACTTGTTGTAGTTGTTGTTGTACTTGTACTGTACTTGTTGTAGTTGTAGTTGTAGTTGTACTTATTGTAGTTGTTCTTGTACTTGTACTTGTTGTAGTTGTAGTTTTACTGTACTTGTTGTAGTTGTAGTTGTACTTGTTGTAGTTGTAGTTGTACTTGTACTTGTTGTAGATGTAGTTGCACTTGTTGTAGTTGTTTTTGTACTGTACTTGTTGTAGTTTTAGTTGTACTGGTTGGAGTTGTAGTTGTACTTGTACTTGTTGTAGTTGTAGTTTTACTGTACTTGTTGTACTTCTAGTTGTATTTGTTGTAGTTGTAGTTCTACTTGTTCTAGTTGTTGTTGTAGTTGTACTTGTACTTGTAGTTGTAGTTGTAGTTGTACTTGTTGTAGTTGTAGTTGTACTTGTACTTGTTGTAGTTGTACTTGCACTTGTTGTAGTTGTAGTTGTACTTGTACTTGTTGTTGTTGTAGTTGTACTTGTTGTAGTTGTAGTTGTACTTGTACTTGTTGTAGTTGTAGTTGTACTTGTACTTGTTGTAGTTGTAGTTGTACTTGTTGTAGTTGTAGTTGTACTTGTTGTAGTTGTAGTTGTACTTGTAGTTGTAGTTGTACTTGTTGTAGTTGTAGTTGTACTTGTTGTACTTGTAGTTATACTTGTACTTGTTGTAGTTGTACTTGTACTTGTTGTAGTTGTACTTGTACTTGTACTTGTTGTAGTTGTATTTGTACTGTTGTAATTGTATTTGTATTTGTTGTAGTTGTAGTTGTACTTCTACTTGTTGTAGTTGTAGTTGCACTTGATCTAATTGTAGTTTTACTTGTACTTTTTGTATTGTTACTTGTACTTGTACTTGTTGTAGTTGTAGTTGTAGTTGTACTTGTTGTAGTTGTAGTTGTAGTTGTACTTGTTGTAGTTGTATTTGTACTTGTACTTGTTGTAGTTGTAGTTGTACTTGTTGTAGTTGTAGTTGTACTTGTTTTAGTTATAGCTATACTTGTACTTGTTGTAGTTGTACTTGTTGCAGTTGTAGTTTTAGTTATACTTGTTGTACTTGTAGTTGTACTTGGTGTAGTTGTAGTTGTACTTGTTGTACTTGTACTTGTACTTTTTGTAATTGTAGTTTTACATGTACTTGTTGTAGTTGTACTTGTACTTGTACTTGTTGTAGTTGTAGTTGTACTTGTACTTGTAGTTCCAGTTGTAGTTGTACTTTTTGTAATTGTAGTTTTACATGTACTTGTTGTAGTTGTAGTTGTACTTGTACTTGTTGTAGTTGTAGTTTTACATTTACTTGTTGTAGTTGTAGTTGTATTTTTTTAGTTGTAGTTGTAGTTGTAATTGTACTTGTTGTAGTTTAAGTGGTACTTAATGTAGTTGTAGTTGTACTTGTACTTGTTGTAGTTGTAGTTGTACTTGTTGTAGTTGTAGTTGTACTTGTACTTGTTGTAGTTGTTGTGGTACTTGTTGTAGTTGTAGTTGTAGTTGTACTTGTTGTAGTTGTAGTTGTAGTTATACTTGTTGTAGTTGTAGTTTTAGTTATAATTGTTGTAATTGTAGTTGTACTTGTTGTTGTGGTAGTTTTAATTTTACTTGTTGTTGTTGTTTTATTTGTTGTTGTTGGAGTTGTAATTTTACTTGTTATAGTTGTAGTTGTACTTGTTGTAGTTGTACTTGTACTTGTTGTAGTTTTACTTATACATGTTGTAGATTATGTTGTACTTGTACTTGTTTTTGTTGCAGCTGTACTTGTACTTGTTGTAGTGATACTTGTACTTGTACTTGTTGTAGTTTTAATTGTATTGTTGTAGTTGTAGTTGTACTTGTACTTGTTGTAGTTGTAGTTGTACATTTTGTAGTTAAAGTTGTACTTTTACTTGTTGTAGTTGTATTTCTACTTGTTGTAGTTGTAGTTGTAGTTAAACTGATACTTGTTGTAGTTGTAGTTGTACTTGTTGTAGTTGTAATTGTACTTGTGCTTGTTGTAGTTGTAGGTGTAGTTGTTGTAGATGTTGTTGTAGTTGTACTTTTTGTAGGTGTAGTCCTACTTGTATTTGTTGTAGTTGTAGTTGGAGTTTTACTTGTACTTGTTGTAGTTGCACTTGTAATTCCTGTAGTTGTAGCTTTACTTCTATTTATTAAAGTTGTAGTTGTTATTGTTCTAGTTGTAGTTGTAGTTGTACTTGTAATTGTCGTAGTTGTATTTGCAGTTGTACTTGTTGTAGTTGTAATTGTATTTGTTGTAGATGTAGTTATACTTATACTTGATGTAGTTGTAGTTGTAGTTGTAATTGTTGTAGTTGTATGTGCACTTGTATTTGTAGTTGTACTTCTACTTGTTGTAGTTCTAGTTGTATTTGTACTTGTTGTAGTTGTAGTTGTACTTAATGTAGTTTTAGTTTTAATTGTATTTTTAATTGTTGTATTTGTAGTTGTTCTTGTACTTGTTGTTGTTTTAGTGGTACTTAATGTAAATGTAGTTGTACTTGTACTTGTTGTAGTTGTATTTCTTATAGTTGTATTTTTACTTGTTCTAGTTGTAGTTCCACTTGTTGTAGTTGTAGTTGTACTTGTTAAAGTTGTGATTTGTACTTGTACATGTTGTAGTTCTATTTGTGTTTGTAACTGTTGTAGTTGTAGTTGAACTTGTTGTAGTTGTAGTTGTACTTGTACTAGTTGTAAATGTAGTTGTACTTAAGTGGTACTTAGTTGTAGTTGTAGTTGTACTTGTTTTAGTTGTACTTGTACTTGTACTTGTTGTATTTGTAGTTGTACTTGTTGGGGTTGTACTTGTACTTATACTTGTACTTGTTGTAGTTGGTTTAATTGTATTTATACTTCTTGGACATGTAGTTGTACTTCTACTTGTTGTAGTTGTATTTGTACTCGTTGTAGTTGTAGTTGTAGTTTTGCTTCTTGTAGTTGTAGTTGTACTTGTAATTGTTGTAGTTGTATTTCAACTTGTTGTAGTTGTATTTGTACTTTACTTGTAAATTGTAGTTGTAGTTGTACTTGTTGTAGTTGTAGTATGTTCATTTGTACTTGTTGTAGTTTGTAGTTGTACTTGTACTTGTTGCTGTGTGGTGTTGTAGTTTGTAGTTGTACTTGTTGTAGTTGTAGTTGTGAGTTTGTACTTAATGTAGTTGTAGTTGTACTTGTACTTGTTATAGTTCTAGTTGAAGTTGTATTTCTTGTAGCTGTAGTTGTACTTGTTGTAGTTGTAGTTGTACTTGTGCTTGTTGTAGTTGTAGTTGTCCTTGTACTTCTTTCAGTTCTAGTTGTACTTGTTGTAGTTGTAGTTGTAATGGTTACTTGTTGTAGTTGTACTTGTAATTGTACTTGTTGTAGTTGTAGTTGTACTTGTGCCAAGCCTGTTGTAGTTGTAGTTGTAATTGTACTTGTTTGTAGTTGTAGTTGTACTTGTTGTAGTTGTATTTGTACTTTGTACTGCCTCTGTTGTAGTTGTAGTTGTACTTGTTGTAGTTGTAATTGTAGTTGTTTTTGTTGTAGTTATAGTTATAGTTCTAGTTGTACTTATTGTAGTTGTTGTTGTAGTTTTACTTCTGTAGCTGTAATTGTGCTTGTACGTGTTGTAGTTTTTGTTGGACTTGTAGTTGTAGTTGTCTGTGTAGTTGTACTTGTACTTGTACTTGTTGTACTTGTAGTTGTACTTGTTGTAGCTGTACTTGTACTTGTACTTGTACTTAATGTAGTTGTAGTTGTACTTGTTGCAGTTGTAGTTGTACTTCTACTTGTTGTATTTTTAGTTGTACTTGTTGTATTTCTACTTGCACTTGTTGTTTTTGTATTTGTAGTTGTAATTTTTGTAGCTGTAGTTGTAGATAAACTTGTTTTTGTTGTAGTTGTACTTGTACTTGTTGTAGTTGTATTTTTTGTAGTTTTAGTTGTACTTGTACTTGTTGTAGTTGTACTTGTTGTATTTGTAGTTGTACTTGTATTTGTTGTAGTTTTACTTGTTAAATTTCTAGTTGTACTTGCTGTAGTTGTAAATATACTTGTTGTAGCGGTAGTTCTACTTGTTGTAGTTGTACTTGTTGTAGTTGTAGTTATAGTTGTACTAGGTTTAGTTGTAGTTGTACTTGTACTTGTTGTAGTTGTCGTTGTGGTTATACTTCTTGTCGATCTAGATTTAGTTGTACTTGTTGTAATTGTAAATTGTAGTTGTAGTTGTACTTGTACTTGTACTTGTTGTAGTTGTAGTTGTATTTGTACTGTTGTAGATGTATTTTTATTTGTACTTGTTTTAGTTGTACTTGTAGTTGTATTTGTTGTAGTTGTAGATGCACTTGTACATGTTGTTGTTGTAGTTGTACTTGTTGTAGTAGTAGTTGTAGTTGTACTTGTTGTAGTTGTAGTTGTCCTTGTACTTGTTGTAGTTTAAGTCTTAATTTATGTAGTTGTAGTTATAGTTGTACTTGTTGTAGTAGTTGTTGTACTTATACTTGTTGCAGTTGTAGTCGTACTTCTTGTAATTGTAGTTGTACTTGTACTTGTTGTTGTAGTTGTAGTTGTAGTTGTTCTTGGTGTAGTTGTAGTTGTACTTGTATTTGTACTTGTTGTAGTTGTAATTGTTGTAGTTGTAGTTTTACTTGTACTTGTTGTAGTTGTAGTTATTTTGTACTTTTTGTGGTTGTAGTTTCTTTTGTTTGTAGTTGTTATTGTAGTTATACTTGTTGTAGTTGTAGTTGTACTTGTACTTGTTGTAGTTGTAGTTGTACTTTTTGTAGTTTTAGTTGTACTTGTACTTGTTGTAGTTGTAGTTGTTTTTCTTGAAGTAGTAGTTGTAGTTGTACTTGTTGTAGTTGTAGTTGTACTTTTACTTGTTTTAGTTGTAGTTGTACTTGTTGTAGTTGTATTGTAGTTATTCGTGTTGTAATTGTAGTTGTTCTCGTACTTTTTGTAGTTGTAGTTGTACTTTTTTTAGTTGCAGTTGTTCTTGTTGTAGTTGTAGTTGTTCTTGTACTTTTTAAGGGTTAGTTGTACTTGTTGTAGTTGCAGTTGTACTTGTACTTGTTGTATTTGTAGTTGTACTTGTACTTGTAGTAGTTATAGTTGTACTCGTTGTAGTTGTAGTTCTAGTTGTATTTATTGTAGTTGTAGTTGTAGTTGTACTTGTTGTAGTTGTAGTTGTAGTAGTACTTGTTAAAGTTGTTGTTGTGGTTGCACTTGTTGTAGATCTAAATTTAGTTGTACTTGTTGTAGTTGTAGTTGTACTTGTTGTAGTTGTAAATGTAATTGTACTTGTTGTAGTTGTAGTTGTACATATTTTATGAAGTTGTACTTGTACTTGTTGTAGTTGTAGTTGTATTTGTTGTAGTTGTAGTTATTCTTGTACTTGTTTTAGTAATAGTTGTACTTGTTATTATTGTAACCTTTGGCTGGTTGGTGTAGGTTCTTGTGTAGTTGTTTTGTTCCTTGTGCTAGTTGTACTTGTACGTTGCTTGTAGTTTTAGTTGTACTTGTTGTAGTTATAGATGCACTTGTACATGTTGTAGTTGTAGTTGTAGTTGTACATGTTGTATTTGTAGTTGTACTTGTACTTGTTGTAGTTGTAGTTGTACTCCTTCTAGTAGTAGTTTAAGTTGTACTTGTTTTTGCTGTAGTTGTACTTGTATTGTTGTAGTTGTAGTTGTACTTGTATTATTGTAGTTGTAGTTGTAGTTGTAGTTGTACTTGTTGTAGTTGTAGTTGTATTTGTACTTGTTGTAGTTGTCGTTGTACATGTACTTGTTGTAGTTATAGTCGTACTTGTTGTTGTTGTACTTGTACTTGTACTTAATGTATTTAAAGTTTTAATTCTACTTGTTGTAATGTAGTTGTACTTCTACTTATTGTAGTTGTAGTTGTAGTTGTACTTCTTGTAGTTGTAGTTGTAGTTGTATCTTTTCTATTCGTAGTTGTAGTTGTATTTGTTGTTGTTGTAGTTGTACTTGTTGTAGTTGTAGTGGTACTTGTTGTACTTGTAATTTAGTTGTACTTAATGTAGTTGTAGTTGTACTTGTACTTGTTGTAATTGTAGTTGTACTTTTTATGATTGTAGTTGTACTTGTACTTGTTGTAATTTTAGTTGTTTTTTTTTTAAGTAGTACTTGTAGTTGTACTTGTTGTAGTTGTAGTTGTAATTTTACTTTTTTTTAGTTGCAGTTGTACTTGTAGTTGTATTGTAGTTGTACTTGTTGTAGTTGTCCTTGTTGTAGTTGTAGTTGTTCTCGTACTTTTTATAGTTGTATTTGTACTTGTTATAGTTGGATTTATTCTTGTTTGATTTATAGTTGCTCTTGTACTTTTTGTAGTTCTAGTTGTACTTGTTGTTGTTTGAGTTGTTCTTGTTGTAGTTGTAGTTGTTCTTGTACTTGTTGCAGTTGTAGTTCTTGTTGTATTTGTTGCAGTTGTAGTTCTAGTTGTACTTGTTGTAATTATAGTTGTACTCGTTGTAGTTGTAGTTTTAGTTGTACTTATTGTAGTTTTAGTTGTAGTTGTACTAGTTGTAGTTGTAAATGTACTTTACTTGTTGTATTGTAGGTGTACTTGTACTTGTTGAAGTTTTAGATTTAGTTGTAGTTGTACTTGTTGTATTTGTAGTTGTTGTAGTAGTAGTTGTAGTTCTACT
>JAWDGP010001234.1:0-7500 GCA_033675545.1 Elysia crispata | reverse complement strand
AGTAGTAGTAGTAGTAGTAGTAATTGTTATAATATAATTAATAGCACCAGTAGCAGTTACAAGAGCACTTGCACTGGTAGCAATAAAAAATTGAGCTATATCGTTTACAACTGCAGTTGAAGTATAAAAAAATTATTAGACTGAAATTTTAAATAGTGTTAGTGGTGATGTTGGCTCAGAAACTGGCTGTATACGTTACAATTTTTTCATTTTACTTTTTAATTGTTCATGCAAAATTTTAACATCGCAAAAATATTTTTTTTTTTTTTTTGAGAAATGAGCATCATTAAAAAAGGCGAAATAAAAACATATTGCCACAAAGCTTTTCTAATAATGGTAATGAAAATTTCAAGTGGACATTAAGAATTTTATTAGATTATGTAAATAAACCAAAAACAAAAAGGCGTAAGATGACATTTTCCCCCTGAATGTCATCCCAAGAACTACAGCAAAGTGTTTTTAGTGATTGTTTTCTTTCCGAGAGAAAGTTCAGAATCTCTTCACACTGTCTTGAGACTTTTCTCTTCGTTTTCATCACTGGCAATGTGCAAAGCTCGGAGGATTGCTTGATCCCAGCAAAGCTTGATCACGTCAAAGCGTGTGAAAAAACGGTTAGTGATGAGATAATTAGTCGTATCAGGCTGTTTGGAGGAAATGGCAATCGCCAGAGGGGAGATGGGTGTACTAAGTCTGTACATACATCGGTGCAATTCAATTGAACAATCAAGGTCAAGCGGGGGAAACCCGTTCTTGACAAGCCATCGCACCCTATCATATGGTTGATTTGTTATCATAGAGTGAACACAGAACCGATCTCGGCGAGAAAAGGTAGGGTCCATTCCGTGACAGAAAAGCTCGAGGGTGTGAGCGCTGCTATTTAAAGCTAATGTAAGAGTCAGCCACTGTATTGACGAGAGCTCTCATCCATATTTAGCAGCGAAGACACAATTAAAGTACAATCTCTCTCTCTAGAGCCCACATAAGAGCTGTGTAACCATCAGCATCTTCCACATTCAATTCTGCTCCCGTGTGATGAATAAGGCATTCCACACATTTATAATGACTTGCCTTGGCTGCTGCTATCAGCGCTGTCTTTCCTCTCTGAGACGTGAGACTCAAATCAGCCCCAGCCTGCACTAAAAACTGAAGACACTTTAAAAAGCCATTCTCTGCTGCAACTATAGCTGCAGTCTTTCCATTATTTTCACTTTGAATGTTTAAATGTGCACAATGGGCCACTAAAACCTTAAGAATTTTTCGCCTGGCAGCATCATTGTTCTTACTGTAATGTAACGGCGGGTGATTCACACATGCGATGATAGGTAGACAAAATGCCAAACTAGGTTCATTTATTGAGCATCGTCCTGATTCCAATAGACTCTTTACTCTATTTACGTCTGCCATAATTATAGCGAGGAAAAATTTCCTGTTGTCCATAGTCGGACAATATCAGATTGAATGGTATTATAGCAGACTATAAGAGGGCAATCTTACTTTAAGAATTAGAGTACTTGACTTTATAATCATTATAATTCCAATGGTTGATTAAACAGGCGCAGTAGCAAAATGTCTCCTAACACCAAGCTCATATCATCCATCAATTGTATCAAATTATCTCATCGAAGACCAATTTACTGGTTCTGTTCCTCAAAAACTTAAACGGTAAAGTGTTTCCTCAATGCCTTCCCGTCAGTCTGGTAGATACAGAATTAATAGTTAATGACAATTAGCACATATTTTAACACGAGAACATTGTTTGTTAACATCATTTACAATTCAAACTGTTGGTCTTAGGCATGTATCTTTTTTGTTTGGTCTATGACGTTTAGTTCTGTCTTAAATGGTTGTCTAAGAATGGCGTTCAACAAGTAAAGAGGAATGGACTTTAACAATACTGCTTCCTATTCCATCCTAATCTTCCTGTGACAGCCCAGCATCACTCAGCCATATTCCACTTTTCTGTAGGTTTGTTTTTCAACGGTATCTATTGTTGGTGCTACCCGCATCTGTTTATATGGTAAGCCTGAATATAGAAAAACGATGAAATCACTTTGTACTCTTAAATATATGGAAAAAATTCCTAAAACACTTGTAATAAACTTTATACTCTGAAAAAAGTAATAACCAGATACAACAAAGTGCCAGGTTTAGGATGCCAAAATCTAAATCTATAAATATGCAAACTCGTTAATCCATTTAACTATTGTGCATTTTAATATAAAGACCACAAAAGATAGGGGTAGTTATAGGTTTATACTTTGTCCAATAAGATTATTAAAAAATGAGTATTATGTAACTTGAGGCCAAGTACGTATATTTTGTTATTATCTCCATTCTCAAATCATTAAGTCATATAAGGGATAAGTTATATCATATATCTTTTTCTTTCTTTTTTTTTTTTTTTTTTTCATATTTTCACTTCTTTATCAAATTCTTACGCCTTTTTGTTTTTGCATTATTTATACATAAGCTAATAAAATTCTTAATGTCCACTTGAAATTTTCATTACTATTATTAGAAAAGCTTTGTGGCAATATGTTTTTATTTCGCCTTTTTTAACGATGCTCATTTCTCAAAAAACAAATTGTTGATACTTCTTTGGCTATTTGTGAGTAATTTTACACCTTAAACATTTCGCATGACATTTTGAGGACGTCCATGATAATCAAGTTTCTGTACTCTGCAATTTAATCAGGTAAAATGAAGAAATAAAAAAATAATTACTTTTAAGGAAAACATTTCATACAGATGCATGTTGTATTAAATTCCGTTTGAGAAAATATCTGCGATGTTAAAATATTGCATGAACAATTAAAAAATAAAATGAATAAATTGTAACGTATACAGCCAGTTTCTACCACTACCACTACCACTATTTAAAATTTCAGTCTAATAATTTTTTTATACCTCAACTGCAGTTGCAAACGATATACCTAAATTTTTTACTGCTACAAGTGCAAGTGCTCTTGTTACTGCTACAGGTGCTATTAATTATATTATAAACATTACTACTAGTAGTAGTAGTACTACTACTACTATTAGTACTACTACTACTACTACTACTACTACTACTACTACTACTACTACTACTACTACTACTACTACTACTACTACTACTACTACTACCACAACAACTGCTGCTGCTACTTCCACCACAATTATTTTACTACCAATTCTTCTGTTACCACTACTACTACTTCTACTACAATGACCACTACTACTACTACTACTACTACTACTACTACTACTACTACTACTACTACTACTACTACTACTACTACTACTACTACTACTACTACTACTACTACTACTACTATTTCTTCTTCTACTACTACTACTACTACTGCTGCTACTGCTACTACTACTACTACTACTACTACTACTACTACTACTACTACTACTACTAGTACTACTATTACTACTTCTACTACTACTACTATTGCTACTACTACTAATACTACTACTACTACTACTAATACTACTACTACTACTACTACTACTACAACTCGTACTGTTATTGCTATTACTTCTACCTTCTATTACTACTACTACTACTACTACTACTACTACTACTACTAGTAGTAGTAGTAGTAGTAGGAGGTGTAGGAGGAGGAGTAGTATTAATACTAATACTAATACTAATACCACTACCACTACTACTACTACTACTACTACTACTACTACTACTATAACTGCTACTACTACTACTACTATAACTGCTACTACTACTACTATAATTGCTACTACTACTACTATAACTGCTACTACTACTACTATTACTACTACTACTACTACTACTACTACTACTACTACTACTACTACTACTACTACTACTACTACTACTACTGCTGCTGCTGCTGCTGCTGCTGCTGCTGCTGCTACTACTACTACTACTACTACTACTACTACTATTACTACTGCTGCTATTTTAACTGCTTATATATGGACTTCTGCTTTTTTTTCCCACCGGGACAACTTTATTCTTGTTTTTTGTTTTAAAGTATTTTACAGTAAATAGACGTTACTAAAGCTAGAAGTATAAACTCAGTTACTCGTCAAAAAAATCACATGTATTTGTTGAAAGTTATAATAATTATTATGGTGCTATGAATTATCCTTGTTAATAATGAGTCCATAGAAAGATTTCAATATTTCAATGATTACCATTATAATTATTATAAGCTTAAGTGCCAAACTCACGATAATTGTTTGATTCTCGTTGCGAAGTATATGGTTAAAAACACCGAAATCGTCACTAAAATGGCCTCTCAACACTTCTGTTTCATTTAATGTCCGCATGAAAGAAAATAAGTATCTACTACACAAAGATAATTGTTGAGGAGATCTGAGTTTGTGACGTACATGAGCTTCTTTTTAAGTAGGTCTAGGAGAGAATTAAGAATGCAATTGGTTGTGATAATGGTCGATAGATTTCCGAGAATTCAGCTAACAAAATAATATCGCGTTGGGCGCACTATTGAATGTCTGTCAAGGGTAACGCGACGTCTTTCTTTGATTATAAAAATCAATATAAAACTTCTCAAAGTTTTTTTCTCTTGAGGAAAGCAGTTCAACCAGATCAATATTCAAATTATGGGTTAAATTTTCTAAAGGTGTAATTTAAGGGGTTAAATTTTCTAAAGGAATATTTACAAGACTTGACTTACTTGACTTAGGGCCCTCCGCGTCTCAGTCGTCCGACGGGGGCGCTACGGCAGCTTTTCGGATTCTCGTCGACAGTTCTCTCCATTGCTGTCTGTTCTGGGCGATGCATCTTAGGTGTTCGAGGTCTTCCCTAGTTGTGAGTTGTAGTGTGTTTTCTTGTAGTCTTGATAGGTCTTTGTTGAGGACGACTGGTAGTGTTGTTAAAGGGCGGCCCCGAAACTTTTTTCCGTGTGTGGCGAAATAGCTGTTCATTGATTTATTAGCAGGTATTTCAATATTTCTTCTAAGTATGTGCCCGAAAAGGCTCCACCTGTTCTCAAGTATATAAATAGAAAGGGGGGGTGTTCCTCGCACTTGTTGTAAAGAGATGAATTTGTGATTTTAACGGAGTATTTGATGTTGAGAACTTTCCTTAGCTGTTTACGATGAAATGCATTTAATTTTTCTTCTTCAGATTTTGTCAGTGCCCAGGTGCCGCAGTTGTAGACAAGTATTGATTTTACGAGCGACCTGTATAATTTCAGCTTGGTCTCTTCTTTTTTTAATCTTATCTCCTTTGATCCAGACATTTAGAAGCTTTGTCGGTGCTGCATTGGATAAGTTGTTTCCTCCTCTCAACTTGTCTTCTTCGTCGCCTATGAGGAGTTCCAACTTTTTTGTATTTTTTATACTCTGTTCCAGCTCTTGACAACGGTGTAAACTCTGTCTTATCTATATTGACCAGTAGATTGTATTTATGTAAGGTGTTTTGTACTTCTTCCTGTATCGACGAAATTCAGACCAACAAAATCTACGTGCCGTCGTCAGCGTATGCACTCTCTGTAGGTAAGAGTCTTTTTCCAGTTCATTGGCTCGGTCGTGGCAAGATGGTTCTTACTTCTTTCAGGGCATTCTCTAAATATACTGAAAACAATACGGGCTAAGAGGGCTTGTCTCCTTGCGGGGTGCCTATGTTGCTCACAAAGGGTCTTTCCTTTTGTTGCACCATTGATCCTAGTGTTAATGACTGTATCGCTTAAGAGAAAACGTATTATTCTCAGCTCAAGAAGCGGCAAATAAAAAGAGACGGGCAGGCTAAAAAAAGGAATAGAGTAAAACGTAAATACAAAAAAGAAAAGGAGCTTTTTTCTGTTGTTTTTTTTTTTAAACTTTAAATCAAACACGCAGAATATGCGTACATAGACAAATTAGTAGATAGTTTAAAAAATATTTGGAACAATTGAAAAGAGTGCTCAATTGAGGGAGCTTTTCATAGTTTTAGACGATCTTAACTATAAAAGGATGGTAGTAGATAGATGCATAGATCGATAGGGTGAAAGAAAGAAAGAAATATAGATCGGTAGATTGAAAGATAGATAGATAGATAGATAGATATATAGAGAGAAAGAATGAGAAAGAGAAAGTGAAAGAGAGAAAGAACGATACAACAAATAGAAAGAGAGAAAGTGAAAGAGAAAGAAGTTTTTTTATAAAAGAGAGAGCTAGAGGGCGGGGGCTGGGGGTAGAAAGAGGAAGTGAGAAAGAAAAATCTCTTTTTTGTGTTCTTTTTGAGTCTCTCAAATGAACTCACCTTCCTTCAACTGCAACTCTTGTCATCCTTCCTGTCTCTGTATTCTCACAATTCCGTGTAATAAAAACGACTACATTAATGAATATGAATGAATCAGCGTTGTTACTTTTCCGATTAAATCAACTCTTGGGTACACTTGCAGCACAACAGTTTGAATCGCTGCACATTCGCTTTCACCGTTAAAAATACACCGGACTACACCATTTGTACATTCGAGAAAATCTTCTATATAATCATGTACCTCTTTTTCAGCTCTTAAACAAGATTATATTCGCACTTCAATGCCCATTTCGAGCATATTATGCTGGAGCATAAAACCTGCATTGATATAGGAATGGTCTCCTCTTCTTTTAAAAAATATAATTATCTGATTTTGACGAAAAGCTTCTTGTGTATTTTTTACCCGTCTCTCTCTGGTTTCTCTGACAGTGAAAAGACTATTTAAGCCGCTATCGAATGATTATTATTTTTTTTTCTTATAAATTGGTGTATGTTGAGGTATAACAAAAAATGTTCTATATATCTATCTATCTATCCATTTATCTATCTCTCTATATATCTATCTATCTATATATATATCTGTTTATCTTTCTTCTATCTACTTATCTATTTTCATCATTTATCCTAAACGTTGAAAGTAATCGTTTTAAGAGCTCAACTAAAGGAGTTTTCTTCAGGTATTGTAAAAATTGTTCTACTTAGTGTGCAAAACTTTGTATTATGTGACTGAAATTTTAGAAAATCTGTCAATAAGCTGTCTATCTATATATCGATCTGTCTGTCTCTGTCTGTCTATCTATATATCTGTGCGTTTATTTATCTGTCTTTATATCCATTGGTATATATCAGTTTTTCTCTTTTTTATCAGAATACCAATCCATTTTTTATCTCTTTTTTTCTCTTACATGATGGAAAGTCTGTGTATCTTTCTGTCATTTTTCGTTTGTTATATCTTCTATCTTTTGTTTTTTATTTAATTACAAAAACATTCTCAGTTATATTCTGAATTTAAAGTACTATCATCTTAAATATATTTAGGATATTGACTGAAAAAAACAGTTTTATTGATAAAATCATGTTTTTTTTTCTATTCAATAAAGGTAAAATCCTGAAAATCGAAATCCTGTGTTCTCATTTGGTATCGTTGGACGGCTTTCGAATTCTCGTAGAGCACCTGAATAAACTGTTAGGATGTCCAGCTACCTTTCATTTCTTTTTCAAGTAAACCATGTAAATAATGTTTTTCACTCTTGATTTGTTTCACC
>JAWDGP010001233.1:7500-25820 GCA_033675545.1 Elysia crispata | reverse complement strand
GCCAGTTGGCTCATCGTCCGATCTCTGCCCTCGCACCTCCCAGATTCCGTCTCCCCCCCCCCCCCTCCCCCTTCCAAACCTCTTCCTTCCCAAATCTTTCCAGCGCCTGCTTCTCTTCTGTCTGGGGTACTAACAAGCCAAGTTCCAGAGTCACCATTAATTTCCCAACCTCTGGCTACTCTAACTGTCAACAAAGCAGCACCGCTTTGTGGTGATAGCTTCTTCAAACCTCGCCGTTAGTCTGTCAGATTGTGTCGCCCTTCCACGGTGAAGTCAGGAACTCCTCATACACGGGACACATCTCCGTCATTCTAGTGAAGCTTCATTGTTCTTTTTGAGGCCTCAGATTTGGACAGTTTCTGGTTATGAAAACCCGTTCTTTGTACTGGGATACATCATCACTGGAGAATTTCAATATGACATAAGGAGTTCTGTGTGAATTAGTTCCAGGAATAAAGATGGATTTTTTCGGGCTTCAGGGGGGGGGATTTCTTTTTATCGCTCATAATTATGAGGTAATTCTTCTTCAGTTTTGTGTGAAGAAACCTGCGATCATGTTAAGATAGCGATCTGATCATTAGGAAACCGAAGATATTAATTTTCCTTGAACTGCATACCACGTTGATAACCACCTTTGAGCTGTAAAAATGATAGTTTACATCACTTGAGACTGATGAACAGATGAATCCTCCTGAGGGAAGTTACAGCGCACCCCGTGATATCAACGACCTGTGTCCCAGACACTGAGGACCTGAACCATTGCCGTCCGCTTCTGCTCCCTGAGTGCTAACACCACCACCACCACCACCACCACCACCACCACACAGGTAACACAGAAAACAGTGTTGTCCTAAAGAATGATGATGTTTGTATCCAACGGTTAAACTTTCAATGTTCACTACAAGCAGTGCTCTTTCTAAAAATCTTTCTCTCAAATTATCGAAGTTTAAAGGTATTGATTAATAATTGGTTAATTATTTTTTTAATATTATTTTTTTATCTATATACTTTGGGAAAGCGAACATCATGGCAAAGTTGATTTTTAAAATCCAGACTTAGTACTAGAATAATTTATGTTCGTGTGTGTGTTTTATGGTTTCCGACGCAAGTATTTAAGAAAAATACAGTTTAGAGTTTGAATTGGCTAGAACTGGAAATATTGTTTCTTCCAGCATGACAATAAGTTTTTATCAAGGCTATTTTAAAAAAGATAAGCGTTTACTGGCTTTATGAGAAGTAATGCGTTATCCTACCATGCGATGTTTCTTTCTTTCTTTTCATGCTTTCTTTCTTTGTTTATTTTTTTTAATCTAATTTTAAATTTCCGAAAGAACATTATTTTTCAGGTGGATTCTTTCAAAAACTTTTGCCTTCGGTCTTTTTTTTTACTGTAACAGTTGTGTTCTCGCTGTTGTGGTGTTGCCATCTCGCATCCGTGTTAAAGCAGCAATAATTTTCATATCAATTTGTGGTTGCTGGTGGGCTGCTGCTGCTTTTGATGATGCTTTTACCTGCTTTTGAAAAATAGGATGAACGTATTACAGCAATTTTTTTTCAAATTTTCATGATATTTATTCGTTAAGTTTACATTCATTTTTTTAATAATATAATTATTACCACAATTAAGTCAAGATGAAATATTATTGATCCATTTTTTTCTTTTTGCCTATGATTTGTTGTCTTTTGATACAGTAAAATGATGTTCTTATATTAGTGTTGTTTTACAGTTGTTGTTGTTGTTGCTGTTGCTGTTGTTGTTATTGCCGTTGTTGCTATTGCTGTTGTTATTATTGTTGTTGTTGTTGTTGTTGTTGTTTTTATTGACTTTTTCATCCCCTGCTCCCATCATTTCGCTTCTTCTTGTCAGTTGTGGATTCAATTATTTTTAAAGTTTTCTTTTCATTATTATTATTCTAGTGCCGTATATCCTAGTTTACAAAAATATTTTCAGCTCAACATTAGAGGCTAAAGACAAATTATTGTGTTGAGGAATATGACATTTTATTTTCAAATGTTGACATGTTTCTGAGACTAACTGTGATTTTCAAAATCGGCATGTCAGTTTCAAAGGTGAATTTTAATATTTAATTTCAATCCCAACCTGCTTATTCAAAACAACAGTTTAGTAATAGAATTACACAGATGTGCAAAAAAAAAAAATGTAAAATAATGTGATAAAATAAAACTAGCCACAATTTTATCCAGTTATTGTTCCAAGACTTAATAAATGTCACTTTAAATTCAAATAAGAATCAATTAAATAGTTTCTTATTTTAAGGTCAGTTTAAATATTATTTTTGCATGACTTCTAAGAAGGAATCATTTTTAAGAGGAGAAAAAAAAAAAGTATGTGTTATCAACATATACATTATATAAAACCACAGCAGTGAAAATGGCAATAAAAAATATTTAAGAAGGGATAGTGAAATCTAATGCACTAAAATAAGAAATGCAGAAAACTAACGGAATATGTTTAATGATGACTTATAAAAATTCTTGGCATAAATATTCAATCAAAGTTAATAAAAAGAAATGAAGAGATATGATTGATTTTACATGATAAAATATTTCAAAACAGTATAACGATGACAAATGTGTGAATCAGAGCTAAAACTTAAATTTCTAACTAGTTTTAATGCCCATAGTATCTCTCGTGTGCTTATACATTCAAGGATATAACAACTAGAATTGGTTCAATTCTATAAATATGTATAAGAATGAAAAATAAGATAGCAATAGTAAAAAGATATTAATGATGGTGATTGTGATGATAATAATAATAATAATAATAATAATAATAATAATAATAATAATAATAATAATAATAATAATAATAATAATAATAATAATAATAATAATAAATACTACTACTACTACTACTACTACTACTACTACTACTACTACTACTACTACTACTACTACTACTACTACTACTACTACTACTACTACTACTACTACTACTACCAATACTACTACAACTACTACTACTACTACTACAACTACTACTAATACTACTACTACTACTACTAATACTACTACTACTACTACTACTACTACTACTACTACTACTACTACTACTACTACTACTACTACTACTACTACTACTACTACTATTATTAATGATGATGATAATAATAATAATAATAATAATAATAATAATAATAATAATAATAATAATAATAATAATAATAATAATAATAATAATTGTAATAATAATAATAATAATAACAATGATAATGATGATGATGATGATGATGATGATGATGATGATGATGATATTGATAATTGTGAAGCGTGTACACTGAAAAATGCCATGAAAATTAAAAAAAAACAAAACAAACAAACGATTCAGCAAAAGTTTTTCACTCGAATTTTTTTTTTGAAATCTAGATCATTTTCATACTTTTTATTTCAACAAAAATTCCTACATCAGTTTGAATATTTTGGCACAAAGAGTTGCTGTGTGAATTTTAGATTTTTAATATAGAGACAGAAAAACCTTTCACAAAAAAAAAACAACAAGGCAGCGACGTATTCAATTTAAAATTGAAGCCACTTACTAAATTAATAAAGAGGATGAATAATTCAAAGGCAGCGATTGAAAATACATTGTAAAGTTATTAAAATTCTAAGGTTATACGGAATATTTACTACTTTTGGCTTTGATCCATACCGCTATACTTTGCTCCTATTATTTGCGAAATGTATAAATCACTCACTATATTACACGCCCTCTTAGGATAGAGCCTGTTAAAATTTAGAAATTCATATCAAGATGAAAGAGTTATTGTGCATTTAACTAATGCGCGTTTTAATAACAATTAAATAAACCATCTTCGTCTCACACCTTGAAATTTACTGATGTCAACTTAAAAAAATCATTCGAGACGAAGAAAAATTAAAACTCTTACAAGGTCATGAACTATATCACTGGCTGTCTCAACACTACCTCAGATAGGAATGGAGCAATTTAAGACATACAAGCTTTTTGTGTAAGAAACGTACCACTCATTCTGTACAAGACTGGTGAAAATTATTGCTTTCTATTCTCAATCTTATGTTTCTGGCCAAATATGACTTGGCTCCATCATTGTTATGATTGAAGCAGCCAAAATCCGTTATGACATTGATCTGTACTCAGTCAGACGATACAATCGTTTCTGTGTACCGATTTATTTATGATAAATGATTAGAAATAAATTTTTTGCCTCAATTTGTCATGCAGTTTGTTCACTTTCTTCCTTAAATAACCAGAAAAATATTTTGAGCCCTCTTGATTAATTATGGACCACTTATATAGAGTTGGGACTGCTTCAAGAAATAATTATATAATTATTTACTGATTACTTTTCGTTTATAATACCACACAAAGGTTATTTACTCGCTCTTCCACTAAATTAGAAATATGCTGAAAATAGCTTGAAATCCTTTATCACTCCAGTGGCCTAATTTTTAATTTGAATTCTTTGGATAAACAGAGAGAGAGAGAAAGAGAGAGAGAGAGAGAGAGAGAGAGAGAGAGAGAGAGAGAGAGAGAGAGAGAGAGAGAGAGAGACAGAGAGAGAAACACAGAAAAAAAAAAAAAAAAAAAAAAACAGACATACAGAGAGAGAGAGAGAGAGAGAGAGAGAGAGAGAGAGAGAGAGAGAGAGAGAGAGAGAGAGAGAGACAGAGAGAGAGAGAGACAGAGACAGAGACAGAGACAGAGAGGGAGGGCAGCAACGGAGTTTCCAGTAATATGAAGAGATATGATTTTGAAAAATTAAAACCGAAAGAATTTTTCAAGACTTAATGTCAAATTTAATTCTTTTCAGTTACCTTTGTCCACAGCATCAACTCAAAACTATCGGCTACATTAAAAGAAAAGAAAGACAAACCTAAAGGGGGAGGGGGGGAGGGGAATCATATGCAAAGAATACTGTGCCATAATGATATCAAGCTCTCTATGTAAAAACTGAGTTAAGATACCAAAATAAAAATAAAAGAAAATGTATCAGCAAAAATCTTTTTTTCCTTTTCTTTTTTTTTAAACTTTTTGGGGAGAGGGGTCATGGTAAATATATCAGAGAACCTGTCCGCACTGCACCTATGAATGAAGCATCTTTTGGTGGTTAAAATAGGATGACTTGTTGTTCCAGTTGTATTCCGGCCATCTACGACAGGTGTAAATCACTGGTTGCTATCGTCCACATCTCTGAAAGACGATGGGGAGAAATCTAAAAACGCCCAGTCGTTAGTTTTAAACAATTTTTTTCTTTTAAATTTATGTTCACCTAAACAAATAAAGATGACCCAAGTGAATGAACAACTTTAACGACTTTGACAATCTTTCTGTTATTTTCAACAAAGGAAGCATGCGCCCCATTTCCTTGTTTAACTGATTTTGGAGGAGGACGAAAGGTCATGGCCTACTGGTTATTCAAGAGGGCTGTAGGTGGGTGCCGTTTATAGCGAGGCTTCCAAAAAAATACAGGTTAAGTCACCGAAGTGGACAAACTTTTGCATGTTTGCGTTATAGTGATCTATTTATTTTAACTTTGGGCACAGTTAGGAGAGAACTGTGCTTAGAACGCACTTATAATTCAGCTTTAAAGACCTACACAAGAAACTATGCCTAACGGTATCCTTAAATCTACCAAACATTTAAACGATGTAGCTCACCGCTGAACTTACTGCACAAATTTTTCACTTCCGTGACTTTCTCGCAGGGAAGCCCCGGTTTATTGTCACGGCAAAATCTAAATTTAGGTGAGTCAGGAAACCCTGGTTTATTGTCAGGGCAAAAAATCTAAATTTAGGTGAGTCAAAACCCGGTTTATTGTCAGGGCAAAATCTAAATTTAGGTGAGTCAGGAAGCCCCGGTTTATTGTCAGGGCAAAATCTAAATTTAGGTGAGTCAGTAAGCCCATGCTGTAGTTAACAGGGCAAAATCTAAATTTAGGTGAGTCAGGAAGCCCCGGTCTATTGTCACGGCAAAATCTAAATTTAGGTGCTGCGCAGGAGATAGGCTAAGGCCGCGTTTAATCTCCGTCCATACCATAATTATAGTTCTTGTGTTTTCTTCTATCTTTCATTCTACTTGATTATACTGTTTGTTGGATCTAGATTACTGATTTTTTCTTTGTTGAATTTATTATCACTTATCAACTACTCGTGCATAATGTTAAACATCTTCAGTTCCTCCTTTGGCCGTTATGCGACGGCTTCTGTGTTTATTTCTATTATCGGATGTGCTGTGCTGTGAGAAAACATCCGGGAACGGTAGAATATACGATGACAGTTCGACCTCTGCCACTCCCACATTGTTGAGAACCAACTGGCTATGTGACGTCACACTTTTTCTCCTTATTGCAATTCTTTTTTCAGTTAATAACGACCATAGCTAGTGTGTATACCCATACAAAGTTGCTACTATTGCTAAACACACGGCCGCAGTGTAGCTTTATACTACCGTGTACTCACAAGGAAGCTTTGAAGATTTCTTCCATATCTACTCTGCATTATAAATTTGACGAATGTTCAACCTCTATTAAAGCGCTCATAATCTACGTCCCCCTGTCTGACCAACGCCCTATACGACTGTAGCAGCTCTAGTTGACTAACAATGTTATCTCCCTTCGCCTGCCTATGGTCCAGACGGAGTTACCCCCGCCAGCTTTGTCCAGGCCTAGATTAACGGCAGATTAATGCTTTCGCAAAGCAAATAATTTAAACGTAAATTAAAGCTAGATTTTGTGTCTGCCTGCTTTCATCCGTCTCTCTGTGTCGGAAACCAAAAAGGGAAAATGGAAGCGAGGGCTTCGAGATGTGCATGCGAAAAGTTGAGATGGGGACGCAAGTGTATGTATTGTATGTGTGTATGAGAATGTATTGTATGTGTGTATGAGAATGTATTGTATGTGTGTATGAGAATGTATTGTATGTGTGTATGAGAATGTATTGTATGTGTGTATAAGAATGTATTGTATGTGTGTATGAGAATGTATTGTATGTGTATATGAGAATGTATTGTATGTGTATATGAGAATATATTGTATATGAGAATGTATTGTATGTGTGTATGAGAATGTATTGTATGTGTGTATGAGAATGTATTGTATGTGTATATGATATTATATTGTATATGAGAATGTATTGTATGTGTGTATGAGAATGTATTGTATGTGTGTATGAGAATGTATTGTATGTGTATATGATATTATATTGTATATGAGAATGTATTGTATGTGTATTTGAGAATGTAGTGTACGTGTATATGAGAATGTATTGTATGTGTGTATGAAAATGTATTGTATGTGTGTATGAGAATGTATTGTATGTGTGTATGAAAACGTATTGTATGTGTGTATGAGAATGTATTGTATGTGTGTATGAAAATGTATTGTGTATGTGTGTATGAGAATGTATGGTATGAGTGTAGGAAAATGTATAGGAGCTGGCCGGCGGCTTCTGCGTTTTTTTTTTTTTTGTTTTAAACCCATTATCTTCCTGGTTTTGTTTTTTCACTTTTTAATCTTTTTAATTGTTGGTTTTTTTTTTTTTTTTTTTTTTGGTCATATTTGTTTTTTGTAACTCTTTTTGAATTTCTTTAAATTTTCAAATAGCACTATGTGATCTTCACTAAATACATTACAAAAAGTTAACAGTGAAATTTCTCTCTGGCTTTTTAGCTTTTGTGAAACATAAATAGCTATTTTATTATCATTTTCTTTGGGGCCCATTTTATCTTTAATCAAAATTAACTTTTTTCCATGATACCGGTTGAAGTTCAAAGCTTAATGCTACGACGCGTTGCAGAGCTTGCAAGATGACGAAATCCGGACGGCAGTGAAATCTTTCAGCATTGATGCTCTGCTCTTCAAGGAACAACTGCTTCGTCGACATCACAGAAAGGGCCGAGCAGTAGCATGGTAACGTAAGCGCGCCGCCTCCTATATACCACAACGACAACCGGTGTGACCACTACACCAACAATGACATCATCAACAACAACAACAACAACAACAATGATAGAAGGCACCGAAAAAAGCAGAACAGTCGTGCAAAGTAGAAAATTCAAACTTCTCAAAGCAATGCGCATGGCGACAGGATGTGGGAAGTCCCAAAAATTGAGGATGACATGAAAACAAGAAACGTATCTCCTTCTTCCTCTCTCTCCCCGAGTCGCCCCTTTTGCTCGGAAACCACCGAGAGGCTGGAGAGGCTGGAGAACATAGATAATCCGACTTTTGCTGTGTTCTTGGCAGTGATTTGAGGAGGAATTGCACCTCCATTCCCAGAAAGAATATGATATCCCCACATGACTCCTAAGGAACTAAGGGTCTCTTGATTCTCATTTTTTGCGTAATTCTCCAGAAGAAGAAATTCGTTACAAACAAGATGGTTCCAGCCCGTTCAATTACCATCATCTTGAGCAGCAGAATTTATCGCTACTGCTACTCCTCAGCACAGCAACAACAAATAAAACGACCGTCTGCTCGTATCTTCCTCACCAACATACTTCCTTCTGCCTCGTCCCCATCATCATCTTTGCCCCTGCGAGCATCTGCAGAGAGGGCGACAAGGGGCATCAAGAGACACCTATGGTCAACCCCTTAGCTCCATCTCCTCTTCAGTATCCAGGGGACCTTGAGACTCTAGCCAGTTCCCTATGCATCCTTTCCATTCTCATCTTCCTGTACTCCAGCTCTAGCTTTCGGACAACTTGGCACACCCAGATCTTCTCTGCCTGGACGCCCGATGAATACAAACAGCTACAACAACAGCAACAGCAACAGCAAAATAAGTAGCAGCTTAGACAGTAGTTTGGCGTTTAGACATCGCCAACATCCTCACCACGACTTATCTAAATATAAATCCAAGCTGGACGCCTCACCTGATCGACCAACTAGCAGTGGAAAAATCAGAAGCCCTGCTCCTTCACTGTCTCGTTCCGCCCCCTCGGCTTGCTCAAGTCCACGAAGCCACACTCCCTGAATCGCCGCCACCCACTCTCCTAAAGGTGTAGTGGGCGGGGCCGACAGAGGGCTACCGGCACTATCAGGAGACGCTCGCCATCCCCACAGAGACTCTCTCCCTCCAGGAACCATCCCTGCAGGAGCTGGTGGCTTCCTCTCCTAGACCCTGGACTGCTTGGCTCTCGTCCCACCACGGACTTGCTCCTCCGGCTGGACCATCTCGGCCTCCTACCAGGTGAGGAAAATTAAAAAAAAATTGCCGAGAAAACTTCTTGAGCTCTTTTAGACGTCTCATTGAAAGCTCGTCGACAGATTTTACCATAGTGTTATACGAGAAGGTAAGGTCCATCTGTATCCTGGTCAACTCATTCAGTGACATACAAAAATACTGTCCTAGGCATTTTCTTTTCTCTCTTTATTATTTAGACCAATAAAAGCAGGAATCCGTCTCTTCAAAGGACTTGTAAAGCAAAAAATGATCCCAGGGCATGTTTTAAACGAACTCTGATCGTTTAAATAACGATATAGACGAGAGTCGGCAACTGTTTGGTATATAAGCTGAGGCTGAATTTATTTCTCTTATATTAAATCCTAGCACAGGACATTGCTTCCCCTGTGCCTGTACATTTCATTTTTAAAAGTCATTAGATTGCCTTTCAGGCGAGAGAGGCGATGTTCCTTCCATGGCTGGGCAAAATATATTAAATTGCCTAACTCTTTTTCAATACTTTATCTCTTATTGTTTCTTATTGTAGATCTTTGCATTTTTCTTCATCCAGGCTGTTATAATTTTTTGTGGATTTGTTCTGTCACCATTAACATCAATCAAATTGCTATTTTTGCCAATAAGGAAGCCTTTGCCTCTTATTTGATGTTTTGATCAGTTCCCTTAAAAATTAACCGATGGTGAATTAAACCAACTTGAATAACCAATGCAATAAACCTGTTAATTCATATAATACAACATTGTTTGTTTATATCGTTGTTAGTTTTTTATCTTTGGACAAATTTTACTTTAGAATTTTTGAAAGATGAAATCACGCCATGCGTATCATTCATATTCTTCTCCAGGTAAATTATACTGGAGTTCTTGTTGAACAAATGTGTGTTACAAACACCACAAAAACAAAGCGACACTACATAACATTAACACTGTATTTCATAGACATTTTGAATACAAAAAACGAAGAAGAAAGAAGCTTCTCGTTTGCTCTGCCGCCGTAAGAGTTTATCAATTGCTGGCCCATTCTTGTATGTGTGAACAAAAAAAATTAAAAAAAAGAAAAGAAAATGCAAATGGCAATGGCAATGACTCAAAGCATGTTGAAGGTCTACGGCGCAGTATTCCTATAAATATCTCCTGAAAGAACATCACACGTTGAACTAATCCACAGAAAATTTATAGTTCAAGGGCAAAAGTGATTTGTCCAATGGATGTTATGAACCCCGCCGATTCTGCTTCATTCTTATCTGTTTATCAGTTATATCATCCATTCTTTATAATCAGTACACATGGTCAACTCCGCCAATAAAAATCAACAATGGGCCAGTTTGGTTATTTAACACAGACCATAACCCTGTTAGAAACAGGCAGAGATCATTACCTCTTAATACAAAGTTCATCCATGCACAATGAAAACCAAACAAACCTGGAAACTAAAACTAAAACTGATGCCAGAAACTCGCTCCACAAGCTTCAGCTTCAAGCGCTCCATTTCCCTCCGCAGAATATGTTTCACGGGCCGGGCCTGTACGGCTACCCTGGAGGCAGCCCTGGAGGTCATCCACATGGACCATCTCCACACCACCCAGGATCGGCCCTTGATGGTGGGCGGCACGTTCTCCCACCCAGCCGCAGAGCAGGCCCTCAAGCTCGCACAGCTGCACGGCATCAACTACGCCGAGTGGCTTGCCAGGACCGGGATGTACGTGAGCAGGATGGTCGACTACCCGGGCGGATGTGAGTACAAAAATCTTTTCTTTAAGCAAGAAGGTTCAGTTGGCGGAGAGAGCTTTAGTGACAGTGAGCTTTCCAGAATATCTGGGTTTTTTAAAACTCTATTACGCTTCTGTTGTGGCGAGGATCCTGGGTACAAAAATCTTTTTCTTTAAGCAAGTAGGTTCAGTTAGCGGAGAGAGCTTCACAGTGTTAGTGAGCTTTCTAGAATGTCTGTTTTTTACTCTATTACGCTTCTGTTGTGGCGAGGATCTTGAGTACAAAAATCTTCTTCTTGTCCTCTTGGTCCAGTTGGCAGAGAACTTCACAGTGTTAGTGAGCTTTCTAGAATGTCTGGGTTTTTTCAAACTCTATTACGATTCTGTTGTGGCGAGATCCTGAGTACAAAAATCTTTCTTTAAGCAAGTAGGTTCATTTGGCGGAGAGATCTTTACAGTGATAGTGAGCTTTCTAGAATGTCTGGTTTTTTTTAACTCTATTTCGCTTCTGTTGTGGCGAGGGTCTTGAGGAAACAAATCTTCTTCTTGTCTACTTGGTTCAGTGAACTTCCGAGAATATATTTTCTTATTTATCATGCTTTTGTTGTGGTGAGGATCCATGTTGGGGGAAAGAGGAAGGGTTGAGGTGGGATATAAAGGAAGGAGGCCAGCGGACGACATAAACCACCTTCATGCTCATGTTGTAAGTGGTTGCCCACCTCCATGTTCATGCTGTAAATGGTTGCTCACCTCCATGTTGATGTTGTAAGTGGTTGCTCACCTCCATGTTCATGTTGTAAGTGGTTGCCCACCTCCATGTTCATGCTGTAAGTGGTTGCCCACCTCCATGTTCATGTTGTAAGTGGTTGCCCACTTCCATGTTCATGCTGTAAGTGGTTGCCCACCTCCATGTTCATGCTGTAAGTGGTTGCCCACTTCCATGTTCATGCTGTAAGTGGTTGCCCACTTCCATGTTCATGCTGTAAGTGGTTACCTACATCTATGTTTATGCTGTAAGTGGTTGCCCACCTCCATGTTCATGTTGTAAGTGGTTGCTCACCTCTATGTTTTTGTTGTAAGTTGTTGCTCACCTCCATGTTTATGCTGTAAGTGGTTGCTCACCTCCATGTTTCTGCTGTAAGTGGTTGTCTACCTCCATGTTCAAGCTATAAGTGGTTGTCTACCTCCATGTTCAAGTTGTAAGTGGTTGTCTACCTCCATGTTCATGCTGTAAGTGGTTGCTTACCTCCATGTTCATGCTGTAAGTGGTTGCTTACCCCATGTTCATGTTGTAAGTCGTTGCTCACCTCCACATTGATGTTGTAAGCGCTTACTCACAACAGCCTTGATATACCTACCACCTTCTCCGACCCCTGATAGAGTTTATTTGGTTTCTTTTTTCGTTATGGATAACTGGCGACGGAGCGATGGCGGGAATATAAGGGTTGATTTTGCCACAAAAGATATTCCATATGAGTCTTCCATCACATTCACGTCATAAAGATATTACATCGCTTCTAATCAGTCAAATCATAGTGTGCAGAGAATCCAACTACTCTTTAACGTCTTGCACAAATTATACTTAGATCTAAATAATAGTGTTTTAGATTTCTGAGCCACGCAATAGAAAAAAAAATGAGATAGTCTTGCATGCGACAAATATTCACTAAGGCGGAGCGATCAGTAACTGTTTTGGACACAGAAAACGAAAAAAATTGTTTTTAAATTGATGAAGATTACAGGGTAATTGCTCTGAAAACGAAGTACACTTCTAATATTATTATTATTATTATTATTATTATTATTATTATTATTATTATTATTATTATTATTATTATTATTATTATTATTATTATCATCATCATCATCATCATCATCATCATCATTACTACTACTACTACTACTACTACTACTACTACTACTACTACTACTACTACTACTACTACTACTACTACTACTTCTACTACTACTAATACTACTACTACTCATCTACATCACCACCATCATCATCATCATCATATCATCGTTATCAGCATCATGATAATTCTACTCATGAAAGGTAACAGTTATTCGATACCCCTGAAAAGTTAAAAAATATCTCAATCAACCTCTCGCCATCTTAGTTAATCGATGCATTTATTCATCACATCAGCTTTACAATGAAGCATCGTATATATATATACACATTAAGTAAAAAAAAAACTATGTAATTTTTCAACCTCAGGATAAAATTCAAGTTTGATGAAAAAAATCTATTTCAGACAATACGAAAAATGTAAATATGAATTAACTGTCATAACCTTTGGCAAAATCTGGTATTCATTTTTTTTTTAAAATATACAATCACTTTCAAATCCTTTTTTGTTTTCCTTCCAAACCATGCGGAGTAGCATAGTAAAGGGTTTGCTTGTTCTCTTTTTTCATTGCAAAAAAATTTTTGTTTTATACAACTTGCGAAATTACTCGACACCAACCTGTAATATTTGTAATAAAAACCGAGAAATTCATCATGAAAAGGGTATCAAAACTTGTTATCACTAGGAGGCTGTTGGCAAAATTTATGAACAAAACATCTACTTTTAATACTTTATTATAGAAATTTTCTTGAAAATCGAAAACAAACCAAACGACGTTTGTCAGAATGAGATGATCCCCTTGTGTTCTCTCCCTGTAGAGCTATGGATCTAGCTTTGTTTGGATTCACCGTGATCCGTGCCAGATCAACCACACAGTGTAGATTAGCAGCCTTGAGGGGGCGGAGAAATCGGGCTCTTCGTCTACCGATTACTTACTTTTTATCCAATTATTCCGATAGTCTACTCTAATATAAGCCGATAAACGTCTTATGATTCTCCCTCTATCTGAGTGAAAATCGGATAACGTTATCATATCGATACGATAAATCATATCGACAGACTGTTTGTTAAGCTGTACGTAAACAAGTTGGTTGTATTGTCCTATTCTGACATGCATGTTTTTCTATTGTATCAGTGGTCTGTCACATATCAAATTGTAATCAGGAAAGACTCAAACCTTCCTTTGCTAGTCTGGAAGTAAGACTTCAAGAAGTAGCCAAATGGAATAGTCAGCTAACTTTGTAAAATCCAAATCTATTAACAGATTTTTTTAAACATTCATTATCATGTAGGTTTAAATAACTAAGGATTCCCGCAAGGCAGTGCACTTTTATGAATTAAATGCGAAAATGCACAGCTTTCTAATTAGCGCTAAAAAGGATCTCAAAACAGATTGTGAAAGTACAGAACTTCTTTATTGGATAAGGAAGAAATAAAGTGCGTTATTGTTGTAGGATAAAAATTTCAGAACTAGGATCCAACGATTTTGTTGCAGTTTGAGGTATATATCGTAGAATTAATAGAATTGCCTGTATCTCTATCAATATACCAAGTTATCTTTCTGTATATCTCTCTTGTTAACATATTTATCTTTTGAAACATCTATCAACCTATTCATCATCTATGTTTATTCGACTAAAAGTTGATCCACACATTTTATTAAGCATCAACTGATTGTTATATTTTTTAGCCTGATGAAGTTATTGCAAAATTTGTCTCTATATTGGTTTAAAGTACCCTCATACTTCTTTCTCTCTCATTCTCTCTCTCTCTCTCTCTCTCTCTCTCTCTCTCTCTCTCTCTCTCTCTCTCTCTCTCTTCCTTTCTCTCTCCCTCTTTTTCCCATTCTCCCTTTCTCTCCTTCTCTCTCTTTTGAGCTCCCCATCCCTCCCCCCCTCTCTCTCTCTCTCCCTCCCTTCGTCCTCTATTTCTCCCTCTCTTTCCTCTCACTGTCTCTCTCTATCTCTTCCTTCTCCCTTTCTCGCCACCCTCCTCCCTCCCCCAGGCACCAGCTGACCTGTCCAGTGGTCATCGTGCCATACTGGCCCCCCGATTAAGCCACGTGGAGTTAGTGACACCCTAAGCCTGTGCGTCAGGTAAAAGTGCCATTAGAAGATTTGAGCAATCGCTACTTACTGCCAAACAAGCAAACTTTTGGCCGATTTTCTGTGTTTGGAAACCAAAGACAGTCAAGATTATGGGCTGTAATTTCAGGGTTTGCATTGGGTGATTTGGCTGTGTTTGTTGGATAGGATATTTAAAGATCAATAGGGATAGTAGGAAAAAAGGAAGGGCAGAAAAGGAAATAAGAGAGAAAGAGAGAGACGGACAGACAGACAGACAGACAGATAGACAGACTGAGGGACAGAGACACAAATAGACAGATACTCAGTAGGGAGAGAGGTAAACGGTGAAAAATTCCGTTTTGTAGGAACAAAAACAAAGTAAAAAAAAAAGTTAAAGGTAGAGATGAATAAACAGAAAGATAGAAAGAGAGAGAGAGAGAGAGAGAGAGAGAGAGAGACAGAGAAGAGAGAGAGAGAGAGAGAGACATTCGCACAAACACACAGGAATAGGATGACAGGGGAAAAAAGAGAGTTCAAGAGAGGAGGGATATAAAGAGGAAGAGAGAGATAAGGGGGAGACATTATAGAGAGAAGGATGGAGGAAGATAGATTAATCGTGATAAAGAGCAGGTAGTTATCCCCCGAAAGAAGTTATAACAAGGGAATCCATAGATCTAAGGATGTAATTGATAGTGGAATAGAACGATAACAGAAGTGACCAACTTGCATAGACCAAACTCAAGCGAGAGAGAAGGGACTAAAGACAAAATGATCTTTGCTTGTCGTGCACGGAACCCGCACCCCTTATGACATCAGACTTCTTCTTGAACACCAGAGGACTGTGACCTCCAAAATGTGCCTGGTAATGTTTATTGCCATTTCTTAGTATAAGAAATTCAACGACAAAAAATTGTAGATAATGGAATGAAAAGCCAGCACAGAATTTAAAAAAAATAAACAGAAAAATGTCAAATGACTTACTTGACTTATCGCCGTTCCGCATCGTAGTCGTCAGACTGCAACGCCTCGGCTGCCTTTTGTATTCCTGTGCATAGTATCCTCCACTGATCCCTCTGTTCTGCGATCTTTTTCAGGTTTTCAGTGTCTTTGAAGGTTTTAAGACCATAAGTATTACTTTCTAATCGGGACAAGTCGTTGTTCAAGACCACTGGCAAGGTAGTGATTGGTCTTCCCCTGTATTTGTCCCCTTGTGGGATAAAGAATCCTTCCATGGCTTTATTGGCTGGGATTTCTCTGTCGCGTCGCAGTATATGTCCGAATAAACGCCATCTGTTTTCCAAAACATACAGTGAAAGCGGGCGTTCATTGCATTGCTTGTAGAGAGCCTTGTTTGTTATCTTTACTGGGTATCTTATCCCAACAACCCGCTTCAGCTGTTTTCTGTGAAACGCATCCAATTTCTTTTCTTCAGCTTGTGTTAGTGCCCACGTAGAACAATTTTAAGTTAAGACAGATTTGACAAGTGCTCTATACAGCTTCAGTTTTGTTTTCTTCTTAAGTTTGTCGCCTCTTACCCACACGTTCTGTAATTTGGCTAGGGCTGCGGTGGACAGTTGCTTTCTTCTCTGTACATCCTCTGTGTCTCCAATTAGGGTTCCGACTTTTTTAGTGTTTTTCCAGCTTTTTTCATTTCTGTCCAGTATTGTATATTCTGTTTTATCGACATTAACTTCAAGATTGTATCTTTTTAGAACCCTCTGTATCTGTGCTACGTCTATTCTCTCTCGTGCTATGAAGTCCACATCATCTGCATATGCTATTTCATTGGGAAGAGTCTTTTCGGATTCAGGAAGTATCTGTCTGACTTCTTTGAGAGCATTTTCAAGATATACCACAAACAGGATCGGGCTAAGGCTATCTCCTTGAGGTGTGCCTATATTACTTGTAAATTTCTTTTCCTCTTTTGTTCCTCCTATTCTTATATTTAGGTAGGTATTGCTTAGAAGGAACCGCACTAATCTCAGCTCGTCTTCTTCGATGATGGTTTCGAGTATGTTAAGGAGGGTTGCTCTGTCTATTGTGTCGAAGGCTGCTGACATATCTATCCCAGTAATTGTTATGTTTATCTTTTCTTGTAGTGTCTTTGCGGCCAGCCATTTGTGTGTCCATGCTACGTCTGCTGTACTTCTATTTGGACGAAAACCGCTTTGACTATGAGAGATGTATTTTTCTACATGTGGTCTTATTCTCTCAAGTACGATAGTTGAAAGAGAGTTTTTCGGATGGTGTTTAGCAGTGTTATTGGTCGCAGATTCTTAGGCGGACCTTTTGGTTTTCCTGGCTTTGGTAACGGTATGATTTCGCCCGCGTTGATGTCAAGGATTTCATGTTTTTCGAAGGACTCGTTAATAATATTTGCAATATAGCTGTCGATCGTCTCTGGTCCATATTTTAAAAGCTCCCCTTGAATGCCATCTTTTCCGGGTGCCCGGTTGTTATTAAGTTTATTTATACTTTTTCTTACTTCTTCTTTTGTTATTGGCTTTTTTAGTTTTCTAGGTTCACCGAAGAATGCCTCAATGAATGGTTTATTTGGGTTTTGAAATTTACTCTCAAAAAAGTTTGTGACGATGTTTAGTTTTTCGTTTGGGTGTGCTACAGTTTTTCCCGATTCGTCTTCAACTTTAATGGCCTCATATTTTCTATCTAGGTTTAGTAGTTTGACAGCTTTGAACATGGCCGTGTCATTTTGTGCTGTGTCAATATCGCTTATTTTAATTTCTATTTCTCTCTCTTTCTTCTATGACTTTTTTTCTTATGTCATGTAACACTTTGTTCCTTTCTTTCTTGAGCTCTGCTTTTTTCTCTTCATCCGACGTGTTTTGGCTTTTGATTCTTAGTTCTTTTTGTTTTCGTGACAGCTCTGATATTTGTTTGCTAGGCTCGCGGTTTTGTTGGTGTCTTTCCTGTGTACCCACCGTCGTGTGTGCTGCACTACGTAAAATGTCAAATAAGTTAAATTAAAGGACATTTTGCAACAAAGTTGAGCTGAAGAAGATAAAGTAAAAGAATAGTGATTTCACGAAAAAGCAATTCCAGGAGATTTAGTGCGCGTGTGTGTGCGAGAGAGAGGGAGAAAAAAATTAGAGAGAGAGAAGATAGAATAGAGACAGACAGACAGACAAACAGACAGACAGAGAAACAGAAAGAGAGAGAGAGAGAGAGAGAGAGAGAGAGAGAGAGAGAGAGAGAGAGAGAGAGAGAGAGAGAGAGAGACAGAGAGAGACAGAGACAGAGAGACAGAGAGACAGAGACAGAGACAGAGACAGAGACAGAGACAGAGAGACAGAGAGACAGAGACAGAGACAGAGACAGAGACAGAGACAGAGACAGAGAGAGAGAGAGAGAGAGAGAGAGAGAGAGAGAGAGAGAGAGAGAGAGAGAGAGAGAGAGAGAGAGAAAGAAACAGATAAACAAAGAAAGATGACAAGTTATTGTTAAGCAAGAGTGGATGTGGATGAAAAGTGGATCTTATGATTTGCGTA
>JAWDGP010001233.1:0-2500 GCA_033675545.1 Elysia crispata | reverse complement strand
AGAGTGAGAGAGACAGAGACAGAGACAGAGAGAGAATGAGAGAGAGAGAGTGAGAGAGAGAGAAGAGAAGAAAGAAAGAGAGAGAGAGAGAGAGAGAGAGAGAGAGAGAGAGAGAGAGAGAGAGAGAGAGAGAGAGAGAGATGGAGGGAGAGCGAGAGAATCACGATCTCAGGGCCTGAGCATGCGTACAAAAATATGCAAAACAAAATAAAAATCAGCTATATACTTGAGCATTTTTTTCTTCTCCTAATATTCAAGCGAGACGCAGATTTGCTCCAACATCCGACAAGCATAGAATGGCTATCTCTCTCCCTCGCCATAAAGAAGATATATCGCACGTAACCGAAGTGCATTAATGAATAATTGCGGAGCCATTACATCCGCATAAATCTCGGAAGATGAGATGAGCATTCCGTTCATTTCTGGCTAATTTGACAGCTTATTTGCAATACATCTGTCACTTCAAGAGAAACAGTTTAAGATTGACTCTCTCTCTCTCTCTCAGTCTCTCTCTCTCTCTCTCTCAGTCTCTCTCTCTCTCTCTCTCTCTCTCTCTCTCTCTCTCTCTCGCTCTCTTTCCTCTCTCTCTCCTCTCTCCTCTCACTCACTTTCTTACTAGTTCTTCTTTTTCCTCCCTCCCTCCCTCTCAACGCCAATTTACTCTTATACTTTATTTATTTGTGTATTCTTTTTCTAACTTACTTTCTTGCTCCCTCCAACTCCTCCTCCTTTCTCTCTTCCTCTTCTTTCTCCTTATAAAGTACTGTCTTTATATCACAATTATATTCTCTTTATATTCGTCAGAGGTTATTATCCATTTAACTTTCAACATTTCACTGTATCCTTTTGACTTCCCCTTATTCCTTCATTGAACAAGATAACCTTATTTCAAACATTTAAAAAAATCATATCATAAAACCAATCCCCACAAAACGAGTTAAAATAAAGTAACTCTAAGAGCTCAGAGCTTTTATCAACGAACTGATTATTGCAATCACTATAAGGCAATACAAGGAACAAATGGTACCAGATTTATAAACACAAAACAGAAAAGAGGAATACAAGAATCTCACTTCACGAGCACTCTCTGCCGCGAGACTTTGCGCTTCCTTTGCCAGGTTTTTGTGAATTTGTCCGGAAGGCATGCCGGGTAGCCCGCTATTGAGATGGTAATGTGATTGGCCTATTCTGTGGGGGGAGCCGGGCTCAGAGACGGCCAGAAACCATGATCCCTGGTCGCGCGCGCAGAATACAACGGCAGCGATCGCCAGCAAATTTTCAACATCTTTGAGGAAACAACTTTGGCTTGATGGCCATCGGGGAACTTGCGGTGCCGCTGGTGTTAGTCGACGGATTGGAATTATAGAAAATGGGGAAGTAGAGAGCTTTAGACGCTTGTAAATTTGTTAGATTGAAGGAGGTATAGCGAAGATTCGAGACAGGCAAAAAAAAATAGAGGGATAAAACTGATGGTGGGAGGAAAAGAAAGAGAGGGGTGATAGTAGAAAATGGTAAGGAAGGAAGAAATAGATTAACAGAAAGAGAGAGAGAGAGAGAGAGAGAGAGAGAGAGAGAGAGAGAGAGAGAGAGAGAGAGAGACACACAGACAGACAGACAGAGACAGAGAGACAGACAGAGATAGACAGAAATATAGACAGAGATAGATAGATAGATAGAGAGAGAGAGAGACAGACAGACAGAGAGAGAGAGAGAGAGAGAGAGAGAGAGAGAGAGACAGACAGACAGACAGACAGAGACAGAGAGACAGACAGAGAGACAGAGAAATATAGACAGAGAGAGATAGATACATAGATAGATAGATAAGAGAGAGAGAGAGAGAGAGAGAGAGAGAGAGAGAGAAGAGGCAAGTACAAAGAAGAGGAAACACAAGGAAAACATATCTTTGAAATTAATGGTAATAAAGAAGGCCAAAGAAATAATATTTAAAGTGAGGACAAACAAAAAGCAAATACAGAGGCCCTATTATACATAGATTATTAGCCTCAAACAGCAGATTGCACTCATGTGGACCTCAGAGTAAAAAATAAGATCGAATCAATTGTTGATATTCACGCTGGGTGAGTTAAATCTCAATATCAAGGAAAGCTTTTAATGTCAATTGAGTTTCAGTATATCATTAATTTTTTTCCTTCTTTTGATGCTGACATACCAAGTGGGCAAAGCACACATAAACAACCGTTTATGAACCAATATTTTAATTTAAAAAAAAGTCGATTACAAAGCAATATCAAAATGACCTTAATTTCTTCATGGAAATGTAAATTTTTTTTCAAGTAATAGCTTAAAAGTAGCTTTCAATTAATTAATCGCTTATTTAACAGATTATCTCGTCAATCTGTATAAAAGGGCCTAGATTAAATACACTTTTGTTTTCATAACTGTTATCTTCTGTAATAAAAAGGAAGTATAATACATATTGCTCTCTTAACATAAACAGCGTAGCGAATTTAATGTCACATTTAGATGATTAGATCCAGAT